>JAFIRS010001863.1:0-282592 GCA_018342105.1 Gonioctena quinquepunctata | reverse complement strand
AAAATCTTTCTATTCAATATTCAATTGAGAATTTTTCCCTTTTCAACACTTAATTTGTTCATGTAACTGAGAAACATGTTTTCCTGTTATATTTTTTGTTGAACCAATTGAAATCCATATCTATCTCTTTCTTCTCTATAATTAATTTACTTTGTTACAGTACATCACATCTTTTACTTTTATGAATTAATCTACAAAAAAATTCGTTCATATACTTAAGCTGTTCATTATCTAGTGCGGCCTGTTAACTTTTGAACGGTTTGACATAGAACAATGAGACAAAAACTGTTTTGAATGATATCACCGATACTACTTTATGAAATTAAAGACATTGTGATTGCTCGATAGAGGGCAGATCAACTTGAAAATTTTCAATCTTATAGGGGCTCAAGTGACACATCGTTGAAAAGATAATTCAATTCTCTTTTCAACCATTGATATTTTTTAATTTTGTCAATTTTTTCTTCGGATGCATTCAGTTTTTTACCTGTTTCAAAGTATTTCGCATACTAGACACTGAAAGAACAGTTTTTTTTCTCAACATAAGGCACTAATGTCTAAAGTGATATCTCTTCCAGTGTCGTGGATAGAAGAAGACAGGCTTTTAACAATTGCCTCGAAACCATTTGAAACGCAATATGGACCTTCCGGGTGCTGCCCATCATAAACTTCCAAGGATTTGGTATAAAATATTTTCGCGGCACATATTTTGATCGGATATTTCCTTGATTTGGAAGGGATGAAATGTTTAAAGCTACAACGTCCTCCAAAAGCCTCCAACTTCTCATCGATCGTAAGGTATTCTGAGAAAGAATATGATTTTTACAATTTTCATTGAATATTTCAACTAGCTGCTGAAAGAAGAACCTAGGAGAGGCAAAATTTCAGAAGCATTGGTCGGCATTACATATCTCCTTCTTGAAAATATTCGTTACCTTTGGAAGCTATGAGAATATTTGTAAATTTGAGAAGTAGGTATAGCAATAATGCCATCGCCAGATGAACATCTCCAGCATTCTGAAGGTTTTTTCTTTCAAAATGCCTAGGAAGGTGGGAAACTATGCTATGAGATCTTGTTCTAACATTTCTGTTCTCCACTTCATGTTTTTTCTACCTTTGGCTGCGTTGCCCTCAAGTAAACATAACTTTTTTTGTAGGATCTTCATTACTAGTGTCGTTGCTATCAGATAAATCATGTTCTGTTCTTCACGAGTCTCAAATTCGTCGAAATTTCCAACAATATTTTCACCATCACTATCGTTGGGTTCGTCTTCAGAAAATATATCCTTTCCGTCCATTGCAAGTGAGCCTATAATTGCTTCATTGTTTTAGAACTGTATCGGCTTAGAAACACAAAAACCATACCAAAGCCAACAAAATCTCTATTAATTTTACAGATACCAGTATCTGACAGATCTAACTAACATCTAGTCCTAAAACAAAAATGCCAATGATGTATTTTATGCATGGATATAATGATAATAATAATATAATAATAATAATTATATTAATAAGTTTATCCGCATTAAAATATTTACAATAGTGGCATAAGACTCTGGGTGTCATTTGTATATAAACAGAGAAAAAACCCATTTAGGACCAAAGGGTTGCGCATGGGTCATTATTTCTCGTCTGCTGTACATAATGTTTCCCAAAGAATAATTACATTTATCATTTAAGTAATACAGTAATTTATAGATTTAAAATAATTACAAAATTTGAAAATATTTTCACAAACACTTACATAGTAACACATATATTTAGAGAAAAATAGAAAAAAAAAGTAGTATGAACAGAAAAAACAGAATAAACATAGAAAAAAAAGACAAAAATAGATGAAATAGACAAAAATAGACAGCAGTATTCAATTTTCGACAAGTGAATGTATTTCAGTCTATCTGTCACATGTGAGTAGCCTTTTATTATCTTTCTCATCAGTTCGAGAGAGTTACCTCGACTCATAACAGAAAGCTACCAAGTATTCACGAAAAATGTTGTTTTTTATTACCGTGCTCTTCTACCCACTTTCCCGCAAGCATTTGAATTTTGAAAGTGTTACTTTTCCGCACTAGTGCGGAAAAAACTCACTTTTCTGCGCTAGTGCGGGAAAAAGTTGGATGATATCATTCACGATAAGTAACAGGAGGGGGGACTTTAAAAGCCTACTGTATGTAGACGTCCAATTCAAATTCTGATTTTTCTGTAGTAGTTTTCATCAACTGTATGATTTATATATATATATATATATATATATATATATATTGTTATGATGGGATTGATTTTGAGTTTATATATTTTTCTTCATTTTTAGATTTGTTTCAAAGATTTCATGAATGAATCCCTATCATAACAAAATGAAAACTCTGGGTATGTTGTCTTACCCTTTTTCAAACCTCTTTTTACCCTATCCCAGCTCAATCGGTACGCCTATGAACGAAGAGTCACCTCTCTTTTGACTAGCAGGTTCAGTAATGCCAACTTGTTGAACGGCTTGATATCAAATATGCTGTTTAGTGGGAAAAAAGTGTGGTTAGATGTTCAAAGATGAAAACACATATTGCAGAAAATAATCAAATGGTGGTTTTTATTCAGATAAAACCTTAAAAACTGTCCTACTCTGTGAAAATTACCCTATGGACTAAAAGAGAAACAATAATGTGATATAGTGCAATTTGTTATGAGTGATTAATGTGAGTTGAAAGAAAGTTTGAAAGTTATAATCAGTCCTTCAGCATCGAAAATTATTGAATTGTTCAATTAAAAGTAACACGGTGAATCGTATACTCACTGTTAGTTAATAAAACTGAAGCGTTCCACTTTAGAGTGTTCTGCCAATAGAATATCTGTTATTCTTCTTTGTGATGTTTCCCAGCCTCCTGGAAATACTTGTGTCATTGGAACTCACAGCTTCCTTCCATCCAAAACAAATTTTTGTTCCTGTGACTGGTTTTTGCAGGATTTCTCGTTCTGTAAATAGGTGAGAGGAATTTTGTAATATATCACTTCTCCCAGTTGTGCCTTAATTAAATTGATCTCGTTCTGGAATGGTTTTGGTAGCTTTTTCTTGGAATTCACTATCATTTCTTTTCCAAAAATTTATACGTGTTTGTTTTCTGTTTAAATTTTTGATTTCTTCCAAAACTTATTATTTCTTCTCGTGGCAACACACACATTTCATCTTTTTCACAGATTTTAGAATTTCTTGCTACTGTCTACATCATTATTTGTCATTCTAATCAATTTTGATGATTTTATTAATGAAATATAATCCTGAACCTTATATACTATGTACAAATTCGTATAAAATTCATTTTTGACAATTTTCTGCTTTTATATTTTTATATTTCATCACTTTTCCCTCGCAATTCTATCGACATATCATTGGTGGGTTTCCTGTTGATAAGATTTATCATACAGGATGTTCCAAATTTATTATCAATTGATCTACTTGTGATACAATGTTTTTCATAAATTTGACTTTTCAAATAATTAAATTGTATATTTTCTCCGGATGTATTGTTGGTCACATACTTTTAACAACAGAAATACTTCAGGACTGATCTTTTTGATACATATGCATCGACTAGATCATAGTATAAGATTCTAAAATAATAAAAAAGTAAAGAAAAATTGCAAAACAAACATGGCATTAACCACGATAACTGAAATACCTAATAATAATAATAATTATGAGTTTAATTGTTTTATAATATTTCCTAACATAACAATATATACCGGGTATCCCAGAGCCTTTGGGCCAGCGGATATTTCAGTTATTTGCAAAAAATAAAATTGAAAAAAAGTACATGTCGTAGGAGACCATAAGCTCGTTCATTTAGCATAGCAAAATCCATCCCCTGGCAAACAACCCCCGAGAAACCACCCCAAACTTTTGTTTTTTGAATTGCACCCCCATGTTTGTTGCTGTTCAACTTACAGCCCGTTTCATTCCTTATTCATCGATATATCATAATATGTAGTTGTGAAGATAGTAAGTCGATAAAATTTAATTCGTTAGTGGGTACTATTAATTGGACTGAATGAATGGTTCCACGTTGTAGAGACAAGAAAAAGTAGATGTTAAAGAAGAAGAGTCAATAAATGTTGGAACTTTTCGTGCTTTGTTTTATTCCTACGGTATCTGGATGACAAATTGCGATCAGTCGTGATATTGTTGTTGAATATTAAAATGCCTTTTACCTTCACTCCCAACGAATACGTTGATATGCTTCTAATTTTTGGTGAATGCCAAAAGGATAAACGTGCTGCGGAGAGGCTGTATGAGCAGCGCTTTCCCGATCGTCGACAACCAGGTCGCAATACGTTTTCGTATGTAGAAAATACAATGCGAACAGGATCATTTCCAGGGAAAACACATCAAGCACATCATACTCCTGTACGAACTGAGGAAAATTGTATAAATGTGTTGGCTTACGCCGAAGCATATCCTCATATTTCGGTTCGTGCACTGGCGGTGGAGATCGGGATCAGTAAGTCGTCTGTGCACAGAATTTTCAAACAGTACAGGTATCATCCCTTCAAAATACATTTACACCGAGGACTCAGACCTATAGATTTCGAAAGACGAATGGCATTAATTGCTCACATTCAAGTTTCAGTCCATGACAATCCCAACTTCCTCGATCAAATCTTATGGAGTGACGACTCCCGCTTCCATAATGATGGCACTGTTAACCGACATAACATGCACTATTGGTCACAGGACAACCCTCACTGGATACGAGAAACCGATTTCCAAACAATGTGGGGTGTGAACGTGTGGTGTGGTTTACATAATGGACGTCTCATCGGCCCTCATTTTCTCCAAGACACTTTGACGATATCTACATTTCTTGGGAAATTGCATTCCTGCATTACTAGAAGATATTCCAATTGAAGAACGACAACAAATGTGGTGGCAACAAGATGGTGCTCCTGCACATAACCATAATATAGTTACTACATTCCTCAATAATACCTTTCAAGACCGTTGGATTGGAAATAGTGGACCTGTTCGATGGCCTGCACGTTCTCCAGATCTTACGCAACTGGACTTTTTCCTATGGGGATATTTGAAACGAGTTGTCTTCGAAACTCAACCAATGAATATTGAAGATTTAACCCAGAAAATTTCAGAGGCTTGTAATACCGTTACTCTCATAGCTTCAGAAATACGCAAAAATGTGTGAAACGGTATATTGCATTTGTTTCCAATATTCGTCAACACTATCGGTACTTCATCGAATTCTCAAGCATATTTTTTATTTGAGTTTCTTTCAAGTACACCTTGTGTTCTATTTCATAGTCAGGGGGTATTTTCAGAAATGGTTTTGTCGAACTCGATTTTTATTTTCTGTCTGTCTGTCTTAGCTCGTACGAGTTTGTGAAAATAGGACATTCTGTTGTTGAGATCTCTAACGTTTTTCGCAATCAGGTCCTTCCAGTTTATAGGGTCTCTGGAGGTCTGCTGGAGGTATGTCCGAATACCAATTCTCGGCATTACTGCGTACGACAAAAGATCTAGTAGATGTTCATCGCTTCATGAGCAAGTGTCGTATGGAACCGTTTCAGGAATCCATTTAAGTGAGGGTGGTTCACACTAGAGTAAGTTAGTTTGATAGATCTTCCAAGAGTTGACTCGTGAATTCTCGGCCAAAGTCGCATTGTATCCTCATAGGTGTTCCATAATGTTGGAAGTAAACGAGAAGGGTATTTACTATGGACTTTTATCCTCAATGGATTAAGCTCGTTTTCTTTCTGAGGCGAAGTGATTAATTTTTTGTCTGGCTTGGAAACTATCTCATAGTCGTATTCTTCGGATTTAAGTCGCCAACGTGCGAGTCTATGAGCGAAAATGTTTCACAGCCCAGACTATTGCGAGAAGCTCTCTCTTGATGGTGAAGAATTTTGACTCGGCATTGCAGAGCATTAGGATGCATATGCTATTGGTAGTTCCTTGTCAATTGATCCTTGGGACAACACAGCGCCAATGGTAGAAGCACTAGGTTTTCTCGTGAGCAGAAGAGTTTCTTCAAAGTTGGGGTGGATGAGAATATGGTTATAAGTGAGTGCGTTTTTGAATTCATCAAATAATTTTTGCATTCCGAGTTTTTTTGAAACAGTTTTGTCATTGTTTAGAAATATTGGTAGAGTTGTGGATGAATCGTCGTTAGTAACCGGCTGGTCCTTGATTTCTTTTTGTGTTTTGGATTCAGGAAAATTATGAACCCAGTCTACTTCAGAAGAGTTCGGTTTCACTCTACCTTGGGTTATAATATGATTATATGACCAAGATAAGCTATTTTCTTCATCAAGAATTCGAATTTATCTGGCTGAAGTTTAAGGTTGCCTTTCGATGTGTGTTGAACTCTTCTGTGTGTTCATGGATAGGGGGTATTGAAAAATGATGTCGTTCATGTAGACGATGCATCGTTCATTTTGTATACCCAAAATTGATGGAGTGTTCTTCAGTCCGATTGACATACGAACAGATTCGTAGTGGCCATAGTCAACGGAGGAGGCTGTCTTTTGTATGTCCTTAGGTTCGATTTCTATTTGGTGAAATCCCGATGCAAGATCGAGAATCGTGAAGTGTTGCCAAGCCGATCAGAAAGATTTGATAAATTGTGCAGGTACTTATAGTCTACCACCAGCTCATTGAGTTTTCATTAATCGATTGCCGCTTTCCCATTTTGTTTCCCTGGGGCATCCATCTTTTTGGGAACTACCCAAATAGGGCACTGAAGAGGAAACAATTCTAAGCGTACCATAGAATCGGAAGAGAGTTTTTAGTGATTAAATTTGGGAAGGGACTCCCACAGTACCGAAAGTTGTCCATAGGATTCTCTTCACTTTAAAAAAAAGGTAAATTGATGGGGGTACCTGCAGGTACCTGTGAGATTTGGTAAAGACTGACCCAGCATCTTTTGTTTCGGTACTAATACTTGATTTCATTGGTAAACGTGGGGTTATCATTTTCCAGGTAGAAGATGTCCTCAAATTTCAGACATAAATCAGTGATCATCATTCTTCGATTCGATCAATGGGAATTCCATAGTCTGTCGAGTTGAGATTCAAATTCGTTTCTTGTATTGGAAAAGGTTCTAGTTTGATAACTGAAGAGTCAATGTGTTTAAGAATTGCATATGTGAAAATAATCGAAGTGTAAAATAGTCCATTACTGTCAATTATTAATAGAACATTTGGTATCCTTGTAAAGGGTCTTTTCCCCTCACTATCACACTTTGACGGTTTTCACTAGTTTCGGCTTTTCCTCGGGCGCCACCTTCAATTGAGGACACTGCTCCAGGCAGCCTCAGTGGAGAAAATATAACACTCCAGGGGTCAATATAGTAGTGACAAGACTTGACGAGGCCAGAAAGGCAGACTTTACTTGCCCTTGACTGGGTTTGCTACCTGAGTGTAGGCTGCGAGGTGATTAGTTGTTGTGCAAATAATAACGTATTCAAAGGTGCACAGGGAAAACAATTTATTTCAACTCTTATATACAGGGGCAGTACGGCTGACCGCCGTTTCAAGTGAATACAAAACAAGCAGAATTACTCGCAAGCGGGAAGGGTGCAAAGCTTAACTCAGGAATATGCTAACAAGCAAAATCACATGCGGTGGGGGGGTTAGTAGTGTACAAGCTCAAAAACCAGAAGGCAAAACGGTATTTCTCTAGTTCTGATTTTTAGGCAACAAAGCTTTTACGGGCGGCCAAGGTTACGGAATGAATGGGTGAGCAGTTCGTCTCGTTTCGTGTGTAGTACGATGTTTTACTTTAGTTCTGACGTCATATCTCGGCTTCGTTTTATTGTAATTGTACACCCTATTACTACTTATCCATGCGCAGGCTCACCGGTACTTTGGCACTTTCCACTCACTCGGCTTACTCTCGGAGGCACTAATCCGCGTGGTGATCAGTTCTCGATCTCAAACGGTTCTCCTTCTTCGAAGTGTGTTTGAAGGAGACCTAGGCGATTTTTCCCCCTCTACCTATGCTCTGGCGGACACTTGCTGAACTTGTGATCTTATATTTACCAACGGAATTACGTCAGGAAACGGGCGTCACGACGGCTAAGGCTTCGGTTCGGAATTCGTCTGGTATCGTCCACTGGTCGGGTACGACTTCTTCAACTCGTCTGTAGGTCTGCCGTGGTGCTGTCGCTCGAGCTCGGTGATCAACTCACTCCTTGATAAATCGTTGCCCAAAATATTCGTCGGTTTCCTTTCCTCGAGTTGTCTCCCCTCCACAATTATGCGCGCTTCGATTTGTGGACTTTGAAAAGTTTTGCCACAACTTATAATTCGTATATTTACCCAGGCGTGACGTCAACAAGCTGCGTGCGATCCGAGAACGGACGGTCTGGTTTCTCTCGCTTCTGCCAGAGAACTAAATATGCTCCGCGACGTTTATTTCCAATACCGATCGATGTTGTTTCAATCATTCGTTCTCGATTCGCTGGCGCGCGCAATTACCAATCGTTCGTTTTTCACAACCACGCTCGTGGTATCGGCGTGAGCTACGGAGGGTGTTTAGCCTATTTATCGGGTTAGGGGTGATTCACGGATTCATCACGAACCTGAATGGTATTTTTACTCCTATTATTACTGATGGTGTGAATTTAAATCTGTACAAGGAGCTTTTGGCTGATAATATAGCTGGAAAATAGTAACTTCGTTACACACCCTTCCTACTTCGGGAAAAAAAATTTTTTTTTGCTGTGAACATTCTCAAAACTTAGACGACTAGCAACCTTATGTTCTAACGAAAAAAAACAGGTCTATTCGGAATATAACAGTATAGCCCGCCTGGTACCTACCGACCCTAATAGTCGAACCCTTTATTCGGGGTAGGTCCACCTGATACATAAATTACGGAAATAAAATAAACTTGAACGTGGACCTCAAATTATTCCAAATGAAAAACAAAATAAACTTTTGCCTGGTTGCCGGAGAGCAACAAACAGGACTACTGTGTACAATGATCACTGTACAAAAAAAAATATACCCAGTCAAAAATAAAATTAGAAAGTTAGTTATACCACAATAATAACAAAAATCTTCCTGGATTGGATGCTGGCGTCCGCATCCTGATCCTACGGGTCTGTCTACGGCATCAAACTAATGGGTGCTGAGCATCCGCATCGGGGACATGCGGGTCAGGATACCGTTGACATCGAAGCACGGGGCGTCGTCCTTCTTGGGCTGGTCTCCTCTGGGCAACTGGCTGTGTGACGTGGACATTTCGGGGGTAACATGTCCATTAGTCCACCTCGGGATCTGGGCTATGGGCGGGGCGCAGATCTTTAACATGGATACGTAGGAACCGTTTGCCTGCCTGATTTTTCAGGTTATACACCACCGGTGATAATACCTGGGTCACCGTGTATGGACCGGAGTATTTTGGAGCCAGTTTCGCAGCAAAACCTTTTTCGGCTGATGACAGGTGATGCTCTTTCTTCATCACCTGTCGCCCACATGACAGCGCCATTCTCGTCTTCGGAGGTTATAGTGACGGCTCTGGGTGGTGAAGGCTTTGGCAAGATTTATCCGGACCATCTCAAATGTCTCCTGTAGATGTTGCAGTCTTTCGGTGTGAATAGCGACTTCCTGCTGGCTGACTTCTCCTTCTTCCGGGGTGAGAGGTACTAACGGTCTATATATCGCCTTTGGTACTTCCATCTCCCTTCCAAAATTCAGGAACGCTGGAGAATATCCGGTAGAGTCCTGTCGGGCGGTATTTATTGCAAACATGAGATCGGCAAGAGGTGCATCCCATTTACGGTGGTCCTGATCACAAAACTGTGCGATCATCGTCTTTAATGTCTTGTTGGCCCTCTACACGGTGTTGGCTTGCGGCGTATAGGGCGGTGTTTGGCGGGGGTGGATTCCAAGCTCCTCCAGCATATCCTCAAATAGGTGTCCAGTGAACTGGGTTCCGTTGTCACTGAGGACTACTTTTGGGCATCAGAAGCGGGTGATGATCTCTTCGTACAGAGCCTGGGTGACGGCCTTGGCAGTAGCCTTGCGGATTGGCCGACACTGCACCCATTTCGTGAACCGGTCTTGGAACACCACGAGGAAGATATTTCCGCGAGTTGAGCGGGGTAACGGGCCAACTAAGTCGGTACTGACGCATTCCCAGGGTTGACGGTTGACTGACGGTTGCATCTAGCCTGCCGGTTTCATCTGTGACGGCTTGTATCTCTGGCAGGAGTCGCAGCTTCGGACATACTTGGCAACGTCGCGGAACATGCCTGGCCAGTAGTAGCGGGCTGTGATATTGTCTTAGCTATTCCCATATGCCCGGCGGTGGGTGCGTCGTGCATTTTTCGCAATATATCGACCCTTGTCGGCTTGGGGACACACAACTTCCATGGGTCGGACATCTCTGGTTCTGTCAGATCATTGGAATCCCAGAAGTGACGGTACAAGCGGTCTTCCCGGATACAGTAGACTGGGAACGCCTCAGGGATTCGTCGCACCTCTTCCTTCTTTTTGTTATACCAGACACAGTCGGCTACTAGTCCAATGGCAGTTATGTCTTCGGTATTCTCTCCTGATTCTTCGACTCGTGGATCTCTCGACAGGGCATCTGCCACTTTGTTCAGCCCTCCTCGGCGGTATTTGACTTCAAAGTCGTATTGCTGCAGGAACATACTCCATCGAGCGAGACGTTCTGCAGGGCTCTTGATAGAATGGAGCCAACAGAGCGACCGGTGGTCGGTGACTACTGTGAACTGATATCCTTCCAAACAGGGGAGGAGTTTTTCGATGCCCCATACGATAGCTAGACATTCCTTCTCGGTCACGGAGTATGCCTTCTCGGTGGGTGTCAAAGTGCCACTGGCATATGCGATGACGTGCTCTTGGTCATCAGTGGTCTGAGTCAGGACTACTCCTAGGCCTTGGTCGGAAGCATCTGTCTGCATAGTGAACGGTTTGTCAAAGTCGGGACAGGTGAGGACGGGGACTTCCGTTAGGCAAGCTTTCAGCTTCTGGAAAGCTTCTTCTTGTTCCGGTGCCCAATGCCAGCGGCGGTTCTCCTTCAATAGCCAATGTAAGGGTGCTGCTACTTCAGAGAATGCCGGCACAAATCGTCGGTACCAAGATGCCATTCCGAGTAACCGTCTCAAACCTCGCACATTGGTGGGAGCGGATAGTTCCACAATGGAGGCCACCTTCTCGGGATCTGTTCTGATGCCTTCTGACGTCACTAGATGTCCGAGATATTTGAGTGATCTCCTCCCAAACTGGCATTTTTCTGGATTTACTCGCAGGTTAGCAGCACGAAGGCGACGGAACACTTCCTGCAGGTTAGCGAGATGCTCTTCAAACGTGTTACCTAACACGATGATGTCATCCAGATATGCGAAGCAATATGGGTCCATTTCCGGTCCGATAATGGTGTCCATCAGTCGTTGAAATGTTGCAGGAGCGGCGTGGAGACCAAACGGCATAACACGGAACTGGAATAGTCCTCGGCCAGGTACAGTGAAGGCGGTCACCGGTTTACTGTCTTCGGATAGTGCGACCTGCCAGTATCCTTGTCGCAAGTCGATACTGGAAATATATCGGGCGTGGCGTAGTTTGTCCAGGATAGCGTTGATGAACGGCAACGGGTAAGCATCCTTCATGGAGACGGAATTGACTTTCTGGAAGTCGATGCAGAACCTCGGCTGCCATCTTTCTTCCGCACTATGACTACAGGTGAGCTCCATGGGCTCCCGGAGGGCTCAATGATATTCTCTGTAGCATTCTGTCACTTCTGTATTGATTACATCCTGCATTCTGGGATTCTGGGGACGGTATCGCTGCTTTATTGGCTCTGGATTTAGGAGACGGATCCTATGTTCCACCAGCGGCGTTACCCCATGAATTTCCTCAAATGGCCGTAATTCGTCTTGTAGGAATTCGTGTAAGTGGTCTTCTTCCTCTCTGGAAAGTGTCAGGGTCGGTCTTGGCTCAGTAACTCCAATGGGAAAGCACGGTACGGGCCGAGCTTCCGTTGCAATGGGTTGGTTCTTTACCAAAATTTGCCCGCTTCCTAGGTTGAGTCCAAACTGCCTTTTCCTCAATATGTCCATTCCTAGGACCATATCGGATGACAGTCCACTCAGGTGTCCAAAAGATTCCTCGAAACGGTGTTCTCCAACTCGGATCTCTACGTGATACGTTGCGGGGACGGTTACAGTTTCTCCATTGGCCAGTCGGGCGGAGCATTGAAGTTTTCGGTACTCCTGCAGATCCCACTGTCTTGCTATCCTGTCGCCGACATAGGAGATTACGGCACCTGTGTCAATCAGCGCTTCAGCGGTACCACCGGGAATCTTGACAAAATATGCGGTCGGTGGTCGGCGGTAGCGATGTTGGCGGTAAGTGAGGCGTCCTGGGGGCGGTGCTGCACGTGCCTCAAGTCGTGACAGCGCCCTAATGGTTTTCCGTCCGTGGGCATGGGCAATCACGAGACATTACTCCGTCTTGCTTGCATCGGGAGCAGAATATCTCTGGAGCGGATTGACATTGGCTCCTGAAGTACCCTGTTTGCCCGCATCGCCAGCACTCTTGGCTATCTTCGATGGGGCGGCGGTTGACTGGGCTGGCCTGTGTCGCGGCCTGCTGATTAATGGGGATCCTTGGAGACGGCGTGGCTACTGGGGCGATAAGTCTTGTTACCGCTGGTGGGGCCGATGGGGTTCGGTAGGGTGCCATAAACGGTGTTGAGACCGGTTTCTGAGCTTGTTCGATTTCTGCTCGTAAAAGCTCGTATTCTCTGGCAGCTTTGGCAAACCCCTGCACGTCGTTGACGTCCGTCCTCTTGATTTCTCGGCGGAATTCTGGGTGCAGGTTGCGGTACAGCCAGTTCAACTCCTGGTCTGGCGGAATTCCACCATGGCGGCGTATCAGAGTCTGCAGGTCGGTGATGTAGGCCGCTGTATTTTCTCGAAGGCTGTGCGTTCTCCTACTTATGGCGGCTTCCAGATCGATTCGGTAATTAACTGGAAAGAAGAAGTCTTGGAAGGCGATACAGAAATCTCCCCATCTTGGCCAGCATGCGCGGTTGTTCCTGAACCACATGGCGGGCATTCCTTCCAATAACTCTGGCATAGCCTGTAGGAGGCGGTCAGGAGCGATGCCTTGGGACTCTCGAATCTCCTCTAATCTTCCGAGAAAGGCGGCGGGGTCAGTGGTCCCATCAAAAGTCACTCGCCAGTCCCTCACCCTCAGTGGTGCCATCCCTATACTCGTGGTAGGCGGCAGTGCGGCGGTCTGTGCTCCTACTAGGGTTCCTGTGAGTACATTGCTCATGATCGGGTTTCCAGTGCTCGTCACTGTGATTGTGGGTAATACTGGCGGCGGTGCGGTTGTCGTGGCAACTCCTGTGGTCGTCATGGGGAACGGAAACGGGTTGGTGACGGTCGGTGCGGGTGATGCTGCCAGTCCTTCTCGGAGAAACTTTATGATTCTCCTTCGCTTCTCGTCGACGGTGCCGGTTATATCCAAGCGGAATCCAGTGAGCTCGGTGTCTAGCTCCTCTTTCCGTAGTTGATATACCAATCCGACGCAGGTGTCGTTAGGGCCACCTCCTGCACCTGGACTCAGAGGCAGTGGGCACGCGGCTGGCCCTGTGGTGGTCACTGGCACGTAGGTGGGGCTACCTGGTCCTGGCGGCATCTTAGGTGAATACTCGGAACTCGTACGTCTTATTTGTCTCACTGTTGAAACTTCACTCTCTCGGCTGGCACGTCTTACTCGGCTCACAGTCGGCACTCAACTCCATGTCTAGTGCTCGTATCTTGGGCACCGTACCTGCTATTGACGAACGGATGGCGGGGAGCGCTTCTGCGCACTCGATAATTCGTTAAGGAGGTATCGCTTCTGCGCGTCCGACAACCTATTGAAGGAGGTATCGCACGACCGTCTGGCTCTCTTCTGAGCCGAGTTGGACAATCTGTCAAAAATGACAGGTCAGCGGCTTTCAAAGGACTTCGATTTGGTACCCTCTGTGGAACTAACTTCGATGAGTACCAATGGTTTTTATCATACGGGCTTGCTTTCTCTCTCTTAGCCCTCCCCGTATCTCGTGAACGGTTGAAGTGAACGGTAAACGGGTGGCGGCATTCGATTCTACACCCCCAAAAACCTACTAAACGAGGGGTCACTCGGCCTATGGACTCTCTATTGAGTCAAAGTTGACATCTGTCAAAATTGACAGGTCTGGCGATTTCGGTCTATTTCAATGCGGTATACCCTAAGGGACTCGTTTGAGGGTATTTTAGCTGTCTATGAGCTTCGGATTATCGGTTCAACTTGGGGGCGGTTTATTCAATTTTCCTATATGAGGGGTCTCGGTATACTATAAAAAACGGTCCCTGCTCGGGCGCCAATTTGTAAAGGGTCTTTTCCCCTCACTATCACACTTTGACGGTTTTCACTAGTTTCGGCTTTTCCTCGGGCGCCACCTTCAATTGAGTGTGGAGGACACTGCTCCAGGCAGCCTCAGTGGAGGAAATATAACACTCCAGGGGTCAATATAGTAGTGACAAGACTTGACGAGGCCAGAAAGGCAGACTTTACTTGCCCTTGACTGGGTTTGCTACCTGAGTGTAGGCTGCGGGGTGATTAGTTGTTGTGCAAATAATAACGTATTCAAAGGTGCACAGGGAAAACAATTTATTTTAACTCTTATATACAGGGGCAGTACGGCTGACCGCCGTTTCAAGTAAATACAAAACAAGCAGAATTACTCGCAAGCGGGAAGGGTGCAAAGCTTAACTCAGGAATATGCTAACAACCAAAAGCACATGCGGTGGGGGGGTTAGTAGTGCACAAGCTCAAAAACCAGAAGGCAAAACGGTATTTCTCTAGTTCTAATTTTAGGCAACAAAGCTTTTACGGGCGGCCAAGGTTACGGAATGAATGGGTGAGCAGTTCGTCTTGTTCCGTGTGTAGTACGATGTTTTACTTTAGTTCTGACGTCATATCTCGGCTTCGTTTTATTGTAATTGTACACCCTATTACTACTTATCCATGCGCAGGCTCACCGGTACTTTGGCACTTTCCACTCACTCGGCTTACTCTCGGAGGCACTAATCCGCGTGGTGATCAGTTCTCGATCTCAAACGGTTCTCCTTCTTCGAAGTGTGTTTGAAGGAGACCTAGGCGATTTTTCCCCCTCTACCTATGCTCTGGCGGACACTTGCTGAACTTGTGATCTTATATTTACCGACGGAATGACGTCAGGAAACGGGCGTCACGACGGCTAAGGCTTCGGTTCGGAATTCGTCTGGTATCGTCCACTGGTCGGGTGCGACTTCTTCAACTCGTCTGTAGGTCTGCCGTGGTGCTATCGCTCGAGCTCGGTGATCAACTCACTCCTTGATGAATCGTTGCCCAGAATATTCGTCGGTTTCCTTTCCTCGAGTTGTCTCCCCTCCACAATTATGCGCGCTTTGATTTGTGGACTTTGAAAAGTTTTGCTACAACTTATAATTCGTATATTTACCCAGGCGTGACGTCAACAAGCTGCGTGCGATCCGAGAACGGACGGTCTGGTTTCTCTCACTTCTGCCAGGGAACTAAATATGCTCCGCGACGTTTATTTCCAATACCGATCGATGTTGTTTCAATCATTCGTTCTCGATTCGCTGGCGCGCGCAATTACCAATCGTTCGTTCTTCACAACCACGCTCGCGGTATCGGCGTGAGCTACGGAGGGTGTTCAGCCTATTTATCGGGTTAGGGGTGATTCACGGATTCATCACGAACCTGAATGGTATTTTAACACCTATTATTACTGATGGTGTGAATTTAAATCTGTACAAGGAGCTTTTGGCTGATAATATAGCTGGAAAATAGTAACTTCGTTACATCCTTAATTTTTCTTTCTCCTGCGCTAGCAGTATAGCGCCAGTATTCCTAAGACCGCACTCAAGCCAAGAAATGTTCTCCATGCAGGTTTCAATATCAATTCGATTTGGTTTTTTGATATTTGTATTTGACTGCTTCTCTTCCGACACTTTGAATAATTGGACGATCTTGAAATTCTTTACCAATTGCTCATTTTCCAAATCTACTATGCAGTTAGTGTTCCAGAAGATATTCATTCCAGTAATCCATTCAAGTCGATACCAAAGTTTTAGGTATACTGGGTGACAATGGGACTAGGGCCATGCCTATATCTCCTTCACTTACCAACCTATTTGAATGAAATTTTGTACATAGAAATGAGACAAAATTTTGGATTGACATACATATGAAAACAAAATCCCACAGCAGTAATTGAAATTTTCTGAACACATTTTTAACGAAAAAATCGTTTTTTCCCAAATGGTACCTACCGAAGGCCATCTTGCCATTGGATGAAGAATTTAATTGCTAATTCAACGATATACATTATGTACCACTTTCTTTTTGTTCAAATCTGAAAACGATCGATTATTGAATTTGTACAATATTTCATACGATGCCTACAAATTCCAATGAGTTATCCGTTTAGGTTTGATGAAATGAAAGATAGCCCTGGAATCATGGAAAACAGTAGGTGATTAATGTCATGACAAAAGTGGAATACCAATTTTTGTCTTAATTTACACATATGCTTCAGAATACGCAAAACTTCGTTGAGCAACCAATATTTTTCCGCGAAGAGAGTAGTATTTTTTTGTTGTTAAAAAATGCCCAACTACATGGCGTGTAGGTATCAATGAACTGTTGTGACTAAAAATATTATTTCTCAATTATTCACGAATCAAGCACTCTCAACAGTAGGAACTAGACTTTATAAATGCGATACTAGAAGATACGTTTTGAATGTCCCGCAGCAAAGTTGGATAAAAACGTTGTTTTCCTATTTGAAAATATGAAGGTGTTTTCTAATGAGTAAACAGGCCATACGATTTGAGATGATTGTCGGAAATGTCAATTGCCATTCATGAGTTATTTCGAAAATGCAATGTTGCCATATGTCACGGGTACTTCGGTAGCGGTGGTTCTTCTCGATTTTTACGAATAACTATTTGGGCACAATAGTGACAGTCAGTCTCGAATTAGGTTTCAATGAAAGCAGACATTTCAGCAAATGTGTTATAAGTAATGGTAGAAATGAAGTTCAGGGATATTTCGCGTATCACCAGAATCGAGGATGTTTTCACATTGTGAAAAGAAGGAGGCACTGTGAGTGATTTTTGCGCGAGAAAACGGTGCTTGAAAAAGACGTGTTCTAGATAGAAAAAAAGCTCTCTAAGAGCGCCATGTTTTTCTTCCGGATTCATGTTCAGGTGGAAAAAACACGTGAGAAAAGTATATCAACTATTTTCGAAGAGCAGGAAAGTGCTTTTACCGGATATATGAAGGTTTATCAAGAAGTGAATAATTGGCAACAACGTAGAAAACAGATGCGAAAATCAAAGTTCTCTCTTTGACAGATGAGATGTATAACGTGAAATGTCAAACAATTTTCAGATAAAAAAAAAATTGTTATGAATTGCATTGAAAAAGGTATCGAACAAAAATTGAAGGTTCCATTCCAGTGTGTTGTTGAAAAAATAAACAAATAGCGATCCCTAGTGAAATTAGATTGAAAAACTTTTAACAAAAAATAAACCACGAAATACGGAACTGAAAAGTAAAAAATAAAATAAACCTTCTTAGTCTCAATAACTAAGCTCCTAAACTAATGTAGGTAAATAATTTTGAGTCGGCGCCAAACAAATATGGACTAGTGCTGAAGCCTTTGAAAATGATAAAAAGTGAAAAAAAAATAGTAGGATGGAACCCATTTTAAAAGGGAGAAAATATAACAAAAATGAAAGGAAAAATAATTTACGGGCGATCTGAGGTCGGGAAGTGGAGGGGTGAGTTTTTAAGGGTAAAAAACGGTTTATCTCGATTTCCGGCAAAACTACAAGTCCTATGGAAAAAACTTAAATGGCGAATTTGTAGGTAATGAAAAGATCTACAACTTTTGTATTCCACACTTTTCTCACATAACCTCAAAATTTATGTAAAAAATTCAAATAACCAAGTTTTTGGTTTTTTATTTTTATTTTCTACATTTTTATTTTCATACGAAATTTGGTGAAAACCTCCTTTCTTATGTTCCAAACACACTATAATTTTTATGATTTGAAATATTTATTTTTTCACCTTATTTTGACTTAATATCGGAAAAGCATCCTATTTTTCTATCGAAAATTCTCCCGTCAAAATATCAGCTTTTTTAAAAAAGTCGGCGAACTTTTTGTTCGTTGAAATCTCTACTTTCTGATGGTATGAAAAAAAAGTACATTACCATGACAGAAAATGCAAAGAAACGAAAAAAACTCGAATCCGAATTTAATAGGACATCTACAATATTTTGAGAAAGTTGTAGAATCTTCTTTAAATTATATGCGTAGATGCCTTTTTATTGCTATTTTGAGATAACTCATATACCTGAGTGACCTACGGAAAATTTCAGCCCATCAAAAGGTATTTCATAGAGAAGTGGGGAAGTGGCTAGGAGGGTCTGGGCCTTACTACCTGTTATTTCTTTGCATTTTCTGAGAACATTAACCATAGTAATGTATATTTTTTTTACACTGTCAAAAAGTTAAGATTTCAACGAACAAAAAGCCCACCGACTTTTTTAAAAAACCTGATATTTTGACGGGAGAATTTCTGATTGAAAATTAGGATGCTTTTCCGATATTAAGTCAAAATAAGGTGGAAAAATAAATATTTTGAATAAAAAAAATAACAGTGTGTTTGAGACATAAAAAAGTAAGTTTTCACCAAATTTCGTGAAAATTTTTTTTTTGTAAAAGGTAAAAATAAAAAACCAAAAACTTTGTTATTTGAATTTTTCACATAAATTTTAAATTATGTGAAAAGAGTGTGTAACTTTTTTCCATAGGACTTGTAGTTTTGCCGGAAATCGTGATAAACCGTTTTTTACCCTTAAAAACCCACGCCCTTCCACTTCTCGACCTCAGACCGCCCGTAAATTATTTTTCCTTCCATTTTGTTATATTCTCTTCCTTTTCCAATGAGTTTCATTGTACTATAATTTTTTTTGGTTTCAAAAATTATCGGCCCTGGTCTAACAAGCAAATGAATCAGGTAAGGCGTAAAATGATGGCATCGAGTGACATTCCGATAATTTATTGAAGTAATTAATGATCTTCGTTGATTATTCGTTTGATCCGACTCAAAATCAGTTACTTACATTAGTTCAGGAGATTAGTTATTGAGACTAGGAAGGTTTATTTAATTTTTTTGTTAAAAAGTTTTTATTTTTCAATTTTTTGTGGCTGAAATCTCCTAATCACCACGTAGTGGTTTTTTGATCACTTCCAAAATACTCACAGTTAAATAATATGATTATCTACTTTTACTATTTGTTGTTATATAAATTATTTTTGTTGTTCTGGTTAGTTTATTTCAATACTTTGTATATCATTTCATCCTCTCATAGAATATAATGATTGTGACGATTGTGGGAGAACAAAAATCTGCCATTGTCAACTACATATGTGTGCCAATGTTCACAAGTGAAAAATCAATTACCCCCTATGTTTCTACCCGTGAGGGTAAATAATTCCATTCGAAATCCAAATATGATCAACTATGAGGTATACCCTAACTGATGAAAAAAAACATCCAAATCAAAGAACCCAGTACAAAGTTATGCCTGATAGATCGGTTTACGGAACAGAATTCGAGGGTGAGTGATCAATATCCTTCATTTTGCTACCCTCAGGGGTGGATTTCATCTTTTATATTCCAATGGGACCAACTTCAAGAACACCCTATCCTCCGAAAATAGAATCATCGGAATCGGTCGAAAAGTTATGCGTGATCATACATGAAAAAAAAAATATACGCGTCGACTAGAAAACCTCCTTCTTTTTGGTTTCGTCGGTTGAAAATAGACCTTTTTGAATCTTGCAAGGGCCATAATTCCGAAAATAACCATTTCCGCGAAAAAATTTCGATGGATCATCTACTTTTATTATCGTGTTCTGAAGCATATGTGAAAATTTCGTCAAAATCGGTGACATTTCACTTTGATGCAGGTTTACCTAAAATGGATTCAGTGAAATCGTTGAATGAGGTTGCCACACTTACTTTTTCTTTTTCACACCAGCTATCAATTTTGTTCTCTGTTCCAATTGCCTGGCCAATTTTTGAAGAGTATAAAATTTACACAAACTATTTTTTCCATTATTTCTACAGTTCACAACCCAACGAATTTAAGGAAGGATCATAAACAAGTTTGACAGTCCCGATATGTTTCAGATTTCTGCCACAGCATGCTCTGCAATCGACTTGAATGTCCCCACCAAGTACTTCACACAAAGCCAATAGGAATCGTTATTAGCGGGGTACTAATCATTCAGTTGCTGATTTGAGTTATAATAATTCTGGTTTTCGTGTGTCATGAAATTAGCTCTTTGCTGTTAATTGGAATAGTTTGAATAATTATTATTTCGTTGAATGACAGTAGGTCGAGACTGGGCTTGATTATGGAACTGGGGACAAGATTGGGGTTGATTCTGGAATTGGGGACGAGATTGGGTTCAAAAATTATTTTGGAGTCTATTCTGTTGTTGTTGGGTTCATGGTTTGGTTGCCTTGAGAAGTTCTGATTGAATATCTGAGAAGAATTTGGGGAGAAATTTTGAGAATTGTGTTGAATTCTCTGCTGTCTGAAACAACATTTATTGGAAGTATGATCTATACGACCACAGCTATAGCAAGATCTTTGAGATGGGTAATTGATTTCTTCTGAGGTTGGCGAGGCTGACTTGGTTTTTCATTTGTTTGATTTTTAAAATAAGATAACTGCATTTCACTCCTAATTCTAATGCGGGCTTCATGCAAATCAGCTGGACATGAAGCACGTATGACTTGACCTATACGTGGTTCGAGTCCAGTTAAAAGCGTATTCAATGCCATTGTTTATATTAATCCAGATTGTGCTTGTTTCTGTTCTACAGATAGAGCATTTGTTTGGACCCAACAGTGCATTCTTGCATTGTGTAGTTGAAAACGATTGAAAAATGTCAAAGACGATTCATTTGGCAGTTGTGTCATGCGCTGGAGGTCAAGAATCAATGATAAGTTCCAGGGTTTCTGGAACCAATTAACTGTGCAGCTGTACCTTTCAATTTGGTTTTCATGTGAATCAGTAATAGAGCTCTTTGATATAGTGTGGCCACACGCGTTCGAAAATGTGTTGAATATTTGGTCTTCTTCAAATTCAGGCACTATTGAATAACACTTCAGATAACTTATAGGGTTCGATTTCTGGTTGATTAACATCACTATCATTATGATCAGGCATTTTGTATTTTCGATATTATCAAATTGAGATATCACAAATTTGAATAGTACGATTTGTTCTTGATAATTGGCTGAACAATTATCAAAATAATTTTCTAAAAACAAAATAATCAATCCGAATTATTATTATTGAACATATATTGTAAATAGGCAAAACAAGTGGATCAAACCTAACTTATTTGGTTTTGTTCTTGAAGTTTTCCAACCAGGTGTTGTTTTTTTTTCCCTCCAAATGATGGCTTTTCTGGGTATGTTGGGTGCTCTTTCTGTTGGGGGATTGGAATCCGCCGTCACTAGATAGGGTGTCCTTTTTCTAGCAACGTTGTCAGATCCTACTACGACTGCGCCAATCGTTAACTTCGTATCTCAGAACTTACCTTTTTTTTTAATGGTACACATCTCAAAAAATAATATAACTTTTATTCAGTAAAATATTAACACTTTTCCATTACTACTTGCAACTGACTAACTAGACTGAATAAAATATAAATGAATAATAATAATCGTGAGACCACGCAATCTTTTCATATCCTCTGGCCAGCAGTGTCACCACTGGAACTTGTGGGAAATGAAATATTATATTTCGCTGACACTGCTGACTTAAATCCTAGGAAAGCTGTTATTATTGTAATTTAATATTGACGAGAAGGCTTTATTGATAATATACATATAAAAACGAAAAAAAAGTGAAATTCCATTTTCAAAGCACCTGTGTTTCAAACCACATCCCTTAGCGACGAAACTAACGATTGGATTGGATTTTTCATTGTAATATGAGTCCTACATCATATAAAAATCAGCCATATCGACCAACGTAGAACCACATGAAGTACAGTGCACGCTTATTCTTTTTTACTCTCTAAAAAACATGAGCAACCATTCTGATCATATTTTTATTTTCCACATAGAGAAAATATTAGGAACTATTTGGGTTGAACCGATCAAGGTATTATTCTTTTTCAATTTGGAATTGCTGCGGCCTATACTTGAGGAAAATCCATATTGAAGCAAGCAAAAGACACTCACTTCATAGTGTCTTTTGTTTGCTTTGAGGTGGTTTTCCACATTATGTGCCTCTTATGGAAAAGCTGTATGATGTTAAACAGCCCAGTTATTTTGACAAGAAATTTCAGTAATTTTAAGCGTGTTTTCTACATATAAACATTTTCATATCGATATCGAGAGCTTATCTAAGTTTCCAAAGGTCAAATTTACCGTAACGCTGCCTCCTTGTTATTCTCTGGATTGTTATGCTGTATAACAGACATGAGTTCTGTTCCGCTTTATGTTTATTTTCTAGAAAATGAAAATGCTTTACGAACGAATGTCATATAACACTCATTAGATAGGTTGCATGAACAATACATAAAAGCACATGGATGGCAGTTAATGTTCTATTTTCGCCTTCAGAAAATGGAACGAGTTATAGTAAAGTCAATTCTAAATGAATCTCTCCTTATTCGTATACTGAATTGAAGATACACAAGTGACCGAACGTGTATTTTCCTAAGCGTTAACTGTCCCTCCTTAACTGAACCATCGGTTATCGACATATACAGTGCTTCTCAAAAGTCCCCCTCCCCTCCTCTTATTTTTGGAACGATTATACATAAACAAGTGAAATTTGGAAACTGAATATTAAAGGTTGTAAACTTCCCTAGTAGTGATGATAGATGACGAAATCGTCAAAGATGACGTCACAAGGCCATTGTGACCAATAATTTTAAATGGAACCCTACGGCAAGCGACACCTCTTTTAAAAGGTATCGAAAAAACCTATTCAAAGATAATAATTTTGTTTGTGTTTATAGCAGTTTTGGCAACTCGCTTTCAAAAAACGCAAAGCTGTGATGAATTAAATCAGTTGATACTAAAATCCAAATTCAAGCTCCGCCTCTGGATAGTTGTCGAATAAGCTGACGTTTTTGTCAGTCTCCCTAATTCGACGTTTTTGTAATTGTTCAAGTTTTTGTACATTTGATGATTTGTGTATTGTTGATCGAACATTTAACTGTTTTAGCAGCTTTTGGTACTTTCAATATTTTTATACATTTTAATAATTTGTTAAACTGTTGTGAGCCAAACGTTTAAGTGCTTCAAGAAGCAAATGGTTTTAAACCTAATTTTGGTGAATTTTTGACAATTTTAACGAACGCATTTTCAATGAGAGGTTTCCCGATCTCCCCGTTTCGAGGACCTATTTAAGGGAGCTTCTTCGTGAGTTTGGAGCAACGGGTAGTATTAATGATGCGAAACAATCTGGCAGCCACAAATTTCTGATGAGAGAAAAATTGATATACTGGCAGAAGTAATAGTTAATCCTACTTCCTTCAACAACTCACGTTGCATCTACCTGTGAAGTCAGTCGAGTACAGTACACAGGGTGTTGAAAAACAAATTTCATCCATACAAATTAAAAATGGTTCATCAACTCTCAGACGACGACCCAGACCAAAGACTAGAATTTTGTAAAAATATGGAAACTAAAATCAACCAACAGACAGACTATGTCAAAACAATTTGTTTTAGTGACGAAAGTACTTTCTATCTGAATGGAAATGTAAATACACAGAATGTGAGGTATTGGAATGACGCAAATCCTCACCTGTTTCGTGAAACACATACCCAATTTCTCCAGAAGGTGAATGTTTGGGCAGGTATCCTGGAAAACCACATCGTTGGGCCTCTTTTTTTAAATACTAATCCAACTGGTGAGGTTTATCTGGAGCTGTTGCAAAACGCAATAGAACCGTTAATCCTTGAAATTTCAGAAGATAATCCAGATGAATTCGGCAATTTGGAAATAACATTCCAACAGGATGGTGCTCCTTCACACTATTACGGTGTAGTAAGATGGTATTTGGATGAGGAGTATCGTGGTAGATGGATTGGACGACGAGGTTCAACGGAATGGCCAGCTCGATCACCGGACCTCACACCTTTGGATTTTTTTTTGTGGAGGTACCTTTAATCGAAGGTTTACGCCACTGAACCTGACAATATTGACGCTTTAAACAACGTTGTGCAGAAATGTTCCGCAGAAGAGAGGTTTAAAAATAGGATATTTCACTGTCAGGAAGTAAATGAAGGTCACTTCGAGCAATTTCTACAAGTAGATACTGATTCTCAAATCTGTAATGAATATCATACAGAATGGAATTAAAATTTCAATGTTTACTAATGAGCCATTAAAACTGCCATTAACTCAAACAAAATTAGTATCATTGAATAGGTTTTTTTGATACGTTTTAAAAGAGGTGTCGCTTGCCGTAGGGTTCCATTTCAAAATTATTGGTCACAATGTGCTTGTGACGTCATCTTTGACGATTTCATCATCTATCATCACTAGTAGGGAAGTTTACAACCTTTTATATCCAGGTTCCAAATTTCACTTGTTTATGTTAATCTTCCAAAAATAAGAGGGGAGGGACTTTTGAGAAGCACTGTATGTATACCAGGTGTCAACGGGTTAAATTCTTCTACTTAGTGATTCAAGATATCATATAGGAGAGTATCTATATTTTGATATTTTTGGAATATTCAGGAAATTTCGAGTCCGATGGTAATTGTTTTTCCATAATTTTTTGGGCCAACATATTTTTTTTTGGCCTTTTTATTATGTTATCCAGACTGCCTTGAAATAAGGAGGTATTAAATTCAGGGTCATCATCAGTTTGTTGATAAAATTGACATGGTTGTTTATATTCAGTGTTATTGTAAATAAAATTGACATAAAAATAATGTGTGAGTCAAATAGTGAATACCTATTTGGCTCTTTAAAGATTCCAACAATAACAAAATATCAATTTTTGCTTGAACCGGAATGCTGAATGAGTGATAGATAAGCGAAAATGTGGCTCTTAATCAAACCAACCAATTTTAGTTCCGATAGCTCTAAAAATGCGTTGAAACGGGAGTGCTAGTAATAATAAATATATGATATTTACTCGAAAAATATCATCACTGAAGTGCTATGGAAAATATTGAATTATAGAGTCTCATCGTTGTAACCCTTACACCTACGTTAGAGATTTCAATCAATTATATTACCTTTCGTGATCACATGAGGTAAATCGTTTTGTTTATCAATACAGCAGAGAGCGTATTTGATTCAGATATGACCCAAATATATCTATACCAAGTTTGGGTACGATATCTCATATAGAGTGTTTGATAAAGAATGAGAAATTCCACTTATATTTCGACTGACTCTATATATATGACTCTGTGATGTTTCAAAACTCAAGTAACTATTAATGTAGTATACGTAGCATGAAAGTTCATCGTTGTGACTCATACAGGTTGATAACATTATTTCACCAAATGATAATAAAATAAGACCAAAAATTTATGTTTTATCAACAAACAAAAGTTCAATCAAATAACAAAAGTCAAGTGATTTTTCAACAAATTAGAATAGAAAAAATAAATAAACTAATAGGGATAATTATAAGAATGTCTGTGAAAAACGATTGGATGACCATGAAAATAAAACGAAACATAAAATTTTCGTATTCTCAATATACTCAATGATAATAATAAACGCTTTTATTGAAAGGTAACGAATTACAGACATGTACAAAGGCGAACATGGGATGAACCTACCAAAAAGCAGAGTTAGCTTTGGTACGAGCTCAATGAAGAGTCGAACAAGTGCTTTGTTCCACTCAACCTGTGAATACTTAAACTGAGTGATATATGAAGAGGGTGTTGAATTTTGGATTTATAAGAGAAAAAAAATCATACATATATATATATATATACAGGGTGTTAGTGAATAAGTGCGACAAACTTCAGGGGGTGATTTTGCATGAAAAAATTATGACAGTTTGTTTTATAACTTTTGTCCGCAAATGCTTCGTTTTCCGAGATACGGGGTGTTAGTTTTAGGTTTTTTTAAAAACTGACTATTTATCTATTGCTCTGAAACCAGTCAAGATATGCAGATGAAATTTAAATGAGTTTCAAGAGGTAGTTATTTTGCATTTTTTGACGAGCAGTCGAAAATTCCATGTTAATCATTGGCGCGCATACGGGTAATGATCTCAATTTTTTTGAAGAAAAAATGGTACGCCACTGAGATATCCCAAATGAAAATCATCAACGCATATTTGTCATTACTTTGATATATTATCTAGTAGCGATGCTAGTAGGCTACTGTCAACATTCTGTTAAATACAAATATTTCAACGAAATGTCGAATTAGCGTTTCTCCATTTTCAAGCTTTCAGTTTGGTATAACATTAATAATAATAAGAAATTAATTTTTCTTTTATCGAAAAAAATGGAAAATTCTACAAATGCGGCATTGTCAGACATGCATTTTGTCTATGGTCAAAGCAATGGATATGGTCGGCAAGTTTGACGATTGTATGCTGAGTTGTATCCAGGACGTAGGGTACCCCCTCACACAATATTTGCCCGTCTTCACCAACGTTTGCGCGGAAATGGTACATTTAAGAAACACACGGCTCACCGCTGGCGCCCTCGAGAAGTACGAACTGTGCAACTAGAAGAAGCAGTTCTGGAGTTGATTGGGGAGTGACCTGAAACAAGTACTCGAAAAATTGCCAACATACTGAATGTAAGCAACTTCACTGAATTTTGAATTCTTAAAGAACAGCAATTGTATACGTTTCATATTCAACGTGTGCAAGCTCTACTACCTAGAGACTTTTTTCGCGGCCAGTTTTTTGCCATTGGATTCTTCATCAAATCGCTCAAATTCCTAATTTTTCAAATGGCGTTTTGTTTACTGAAGAGGCTAAGTTTGGACGACAGTTTATACGATATTTCCATAACAATCACCTCTGGGCTGAGGAAAATCCACATGGAATCTCTGAAGCTAATTTTCAGCATCAGTTTTCAGTAAATATATGGCTTGGGGTATTTATTTCCTCCCATAATGACCAACAGGCAACTCTTACCTCAATTTCCTACAGGAGGAAGAGTTTTCTGATCTTCTTGAAGGAATTCTTCTACAGCTGATACAACACTTCTGGTTCATGCATGATGGTGCACCAGTCCATTTTAGCATTATTGTACGTAATCACTTAGATACAGTATATCCAAAACGTTGGATATGTAGGGGAAATACGGAACATTGGCCTGCCGAGCTCCGGCTTTAAATCCTCCAGATTTTTGCATTTGGTTTTTTTTTAAGTCATTAGTTTATTCCACTTCCGTCGAAAATGTTGAATACCTGAGGAATCGAATTAAAGCCGGCTGTGAGACAATAAGAAAATCACCAGGAATATTTGCGCGAATACGACAATCAATGAGGCGAAGAATTAAATCTTGTATCACGTCTGAGGGAGGTCATTTTGAACATTTGTTGTAGCTTTGCGCCCATAGTGTTATAAAACTCACAGAAACTTCAACAAAACAAAAAAACGTTTAACTGTCACATAATATGTAATTACCAAAACTACCTACTTAAACGTCAAATTCATTTCACAAGCATTCTTGTGGAAAATGCAAAATAATGGTAATAACTTCACCACCCATCGATTATCAAATAATCGACTTGAAATTTTCAAGTCCAAATATCTAGAAAACGGTTGCTTATAGCGACTTGTAACAGGGGTAGCTTTTTTACGTAGATATGAATTGTTTTTCTACTGAAAAATGTGCTAGAAGTGCGCTCAAAAAAGTTATGAATCTTCAAAAACCAAAAAGACGTGTAGGTGGCGTCTCCTATGAGTAAGAGCAATAATAACATCAGGTTCGAATTTGACACCTCAAAAAACCTCTCAATACCGGTTTCGTTTAATTAAGGTCAGTATTTCGAAAGTTATTTGAAAAAAAACTAAAATAAAAATAAAACTTCAACAGCCTGTATCTTGGAAACGAAGCGTTTCCGGACATATATTTATTTGGACAATTCATATTAAAATATTGTGGGGAATTACCTCCTGAAGTTTGTCAAAGTACTTTTGAATCACCCTGTAGATGAATGAGGCAAAAAAGAATTATTTCCAAAAGAGAGTAATTACTTCATTTTCATTGTGGATTTTTCAATTCACAGAAAAATATTTCTATTCAAAATTCAATTTAGAATGTTTTCCTTTTCAGTATTCGATATGGTTATGAAAATTTCATATTTGCATCAAGTCTAAGCCGAAAGAAATATTTCACAGGTTTCCACTAGATGTAACTCATTATTGTTCACGATAATATCAATGGAAATATTATTAGATGTGGAAACATTTGCAATGAATGAATGAAAATCACTGATTTGAGTAAAAAGACAATACAATTTTCTATATCATCGCAGGTGTGTATTATTGTCCCAATTGACCCACAAATTGACAATTATTACGTTTCAATTTCTGGAACGAATACCTACCCAATGCCAAAAATGAATAAACAATATGTAAAATATGAAACGAATTGAAAAAAAAAACATTCATAACAACAATTCGAAATGAGAGTGCCTTATATTTGCCGAAGTACCTGAAGAAATCGTTTTGTCATGTCAGAAAAAAATGCTTTTTAAAATATGTGACTGAAAAGGTTGTGTATTGTATTTTTATCCAAGCTTGAGTTTATAAGGTAACTCAAGGATTGTCTATTTCCTTTCAAGGGCACATAATATTCGATTATGAAAATCTTGAAATTATTGTTTCATGGAAGAATATTGGATATTTTTTGTCCCAGATATCTGACAAGGTTAACAAAACCAAGGCCATTTCACCTTCAAATGACATGGAAATAAACGTAGTTAATGAGAATATGCTTCATTTCCTCCTGACTCCACTCGAATTAAGGTCATATTCGTGAACCTTGCAAGAAATATCAAGGAATAATATTTTTGAGGAAAACACTGAATGATGGAAATAACTCCCTGCTGATGAATCAATATTAGTTCGGCAGCTTCGCGAATCATATTTTTAGAAATGATAGCTAATTTTGTCGATAATTATAACGGATTCTTATCCCACATTACGGTTTATTTTACAGGAATTGATATCTCATACGAATTTCGGGAAACATTCCACTTCATAAATTGTTGATAGGTAAACGAGAAATTTCACATCACATCTACGGAGTTTGGAATTTTATTGATTTGTTTATGTGCACCAATTCTTAATTTACGTGATTTCAATTCCATGAGCCAACACATTCAGCGGAAACATGATTAGATGGGTGATTTTATACACCCAAACTCGGAAAACCTGCAGCAAAGTGAAATGTCACCGATTTTGACGAAATTCTCACAGATGCTTCAGAATACTCTAACTTCATTGAGCAACCAAAATTTTTCCGCGGAAAGAGTGGATTTTGTTTGTTAAAAAATAGCCAACCTCACGGCCTGTGGGTATCAATGAACTGTTGTAATTAAGAGGGATTATTTCACAAATATTCACGAAATAAGCACTCTGAACAGTAAGAACTAGACTTTATAAAAGCGATACTAGAAGATATGTTCCAAATGTCCCGCAGAAAGTTTGGATAAAAACGTAATTTTCCTATTTGAAAATTTGAAAGCCTTTTTATTCGAGTAAACAGAGAATAAGATTTGAGATGATTGTCAATAATGTCAATTGTCATTCATGAGTAATGTTAAAAATGCAATGTTGCCAAATGTAAAAAATGTCCGATATATATGAAGATTCAACATACATCCAATTAAATAATTTATTGTGATAATTAAAATAATATGAATAAAACATTTTTTTCAGTGTGCTGCTAAAAAAATAAAGAAATCACAAGTCGTCTCAGATAAGCAGAAGTTGAAAATTGACTTTTTTGAACCTTTTTTTTACCAGCATTAACTACGAACATCAAATCTCGAATTTTCGGCAAAATTTCACATAAAATATATCCGAATCCTGTCAATGTCTTACGTAGAAGGGAACACAACATAACCCAATTTGCCAACCTTGCAATCCAATCACCTTATTCAAAATACGCATCGCTCCGCTTGCGAACCCTTCGGTAGCGGTGACTTATATCGTTTTTTACGAATTATTATTTGGGCACAATAGTGACCGTTCGTCGCGAGATGCACGTACACAGAATTAGGTTTCGGTAGGAGCAGATATTTCAACAAATGCGTTAAAAGTTCAACGTCGGTCCGCTCTATAAATCTAATCTTAGCGGATCGCTCTTTAAATCCTGTCAATGTCTTACGTAAAAGAAGGGAACACAACTCAACCTTACTTGGCTAACCTTGCTATCCAAGTTGATGGCCAACTTTTTCAAAACACGCTTGCTTCGCTCTCGGGCTCTTCCGTAGCGGTGATTTTTCACATTTTTTGCTAATAATTATTTACGTGACAGTCAGCCGTGAGACACAAGTACACTGAAGTAGGTTTCAATGGAAGCAGACATTTCAGCAAATGTGTTATGAGAATTGGTAAAAAGGAGGCATTGTGGGTGATTTTTGCGCGAGAAAATGGTGCTTGGAAAACACGTGTTCTGGGTCTCTCTAATTCAGAAAAGGTACGAGAGCGCTGCGTTTTTCTTCCTGATTCGTGTTCAGGGGGCAAAACACGTAAGAAAAACCTTTCAGCTATGTTCGGAGAGCAGGAATGCTCTCACCGGCTATATGAAGGTTTATTAAGAATTGAATAATTGGCAACAATGTAGAAAACAGATGCAAAGTTTATAGTTCTCTCTTTGACAGATTAAATGTGTAACGTGAAATGTCAAACGAGTTCTAATTTTCTGAAAGCAAACTAATTACTATTATCCTAAACCCGAAAAAAATTGTTTTGAATTGCATTGAAGGTATCGAATATAAATTGAGGGTTCCAAATAAGAAATAAATCCGTCCCAAGTGAGTGGAAATTATGATTGTAAATAGACTTTGGAATCTTTCAAGGGCCATAATTCGAAAATAACCGTTTCCGCAAAAAAGTTTTGATGAATCTACTTCTATCATCGGTGACATTTCACTTTGCTGCAGGTTTATCCTTTTTCTGGTAGAATTATTCTGTTGAAAAACTCGATGGCAGTGGTAGGAGTCACCTAAACAATTCAAAAGAGTATGGACCAATAACATATTCTTCAACGATGCCTCCCCACATATTTATCGACCACCTTTGCTGACCTGTGTCAGTAAGTTAGGATTTTCTGTTGAATAATAATGGTAATTATGTCGATTCACCAATCCAGTTCCATGGAATGTCGATTCATCCGACCATAAAATGTTATTGAAAAAATATTCGTTCCGACGTATTTTTTCCATGCTCCAATTGCAAAAGCACACTCTTTTCTCAAAGTCTGCGTGCAGGAGTTCTTGATGTACTTGAACATGGCATGGATGAAGCGATGCTCCTTCAAACCTCGTTGGACTGATCTCTCACTTATATCTCACAAATTTGTAGTTGACTCCTTTTTCAACAGCAATGAAAACTCTCAATTCCTTATCTTCATTAGTGGCTGGTTTGATTCGCTCATCCAGTTCCAACAAATCTAGTCAGGACCTTGCGGAAAGTTTTTTTATCTGGATGCCTTATATCTGGATACCTTTGGGAATAAACTCCTCTTGCCAATATACAATTTCTGTCTGATTCACCTTATATGAAAATCATGGCAAAGAAATAGGAAGAAGTGCCAGTTTTCGAAGAGGAAGCGTTTTTAAGAAAAACTATTGAACTAAACCATAGGGAATACCTGATGAAATTTGTAGAGCCCTTGTTAGCGCTTCTTATGGATCGATAATATACAAGTTATTCCATTAGAAATAAGGAAAATTTTGCAAATTTTTATTTACAATATGTTCGCAACAATACACAAGTCAATTTGAGATATATATCGTTCGAGAGAGTCACCAACGTACAATATTTGACCAACCCATGTCATGCTAAATATTTCGAAAATCGTCAATATTTTTGAAAAGAAGATTTTCATAAAATTCCTTTCATGTTTTATGCAGAAACCAAAAAACTGATAAAGGTTGCCATTGAAAAAAAACAAAGTTGGTACCCGCCCAAAAAAATTAAAACCCTGTGTGACCGGCAATTCTTTAATTTTGACGAGCATAGCAATAAGGAACATTATAGAAAAACATATTCATCTGTTTCCTAAATGGAGATATGGAACACCGCACCACTGCTGCAGGATAATTTATGAATGCTTTCTTTTTCAACATGAAGCAGTGATGAGCATAATCGAATTATTTCCATAATCGAATGATGATTATTCAAAATATTCAAATTATCGAATTATCATTCGAATGATAGATATATCACTCGGAAACTACAGACATCTTGCAATCATTTTTAACCGACGAAACCAAAAAGGAGGAGGTTCTCTAGTCGACGCGAATACTTTTTTTTTTTTTATGTATGATCATGCATAACTTTTCACAGAGTGGTCCGATACCGATAATTCTTTTTTCAGTGGATAGGGTGTACTTCAAAGTTGGTCCCATTTGGATTGGAAGATGAAATCCATCCCTGGGGTGCAAAATGGAGGATATTGATCACTCACTCTCTGAATTCTGGTCCATTACCCGATTCTATCAGGCATAACTTTGTACTGGGTTCTTCGATTTGGATGATTCTTTCTTTATTAGATGGGGTATACCTCATAGTTGATCATATTTGGATTTCGAATGGAATTATCCACCCTTACGTGTAGAAAAATAGGAAATAATTGATTTTTCACTTGTGAACATTGGCACACATATGTAGTTGACAATGACAGTTCGCCAATGTCATTATTTTTGTTCTCCTACATCCGTCACAATCATTATATTCTATGAGAGGATGGAATAATATACAAAATAATGAAATAAACTAAGCAGAACAACAAAAATAATGTATATTACAACAAATAGTAAAAGTTGATAATCATATTATTTGACTGGTAATAGTTGAAGTAAGGTGGGTAAGTAAGTATTTTGGAAGTAATAAAAAAACAAGTAGGTAGTAATCAGTAGATTTCAGCACAAAAAATTGAAAATAAAAATTTTTTAACAAAAAATTAAACCGACGAAATACGGAACTGAAAAGTGAAAAATAAAATAAACCTTCTTATTCTCAATAACTAAGCTCCTAAACTAAGGTGAGTAACTAATTTTGAGTCGGCGCTAAACGAACAATCAACGAAAATCATTAAATTACTTCAAAAAATTATCAGAATATCACCGCGCAACTCGATGCCATCATTTTACGCCTTATCTAATTCATTTGCTTGTTTGTTTGGCGCCGACTCAAAATTAGTTACTTAACTCAGTTAAGGCGCTTAGTTATTGAGAATAAGAAGATTTATTTAATTTTTTACTTTTCAGTTCCGTATTTCGTCGGTTTAATTTTTTGTTAAAAAGTTTTTATCTGAACTCGAGTACCTATTCAAGATTTCGAAATATTTGTAGACAACATAATCCGAATTACGTTTCGTACGCAAGATTCCCATTCCAATTCCTTCCAAAATGAGAAATTTCACATAATTATGATAATATCTTTGTGATAGCCATAACCAATACTTTTTCATAACCTCTACTACAAATTGAATATTGAATCATTCATTAATAACTCGTCATTCGAAATCATGAAGCATTTTCGATTTTCGCAGCATAATTCAAATTGACGTTCCGAGTTGGCGATTTCTAGATCTGGGCGGTTTTTCTCCCCTCTATCTGAACTGTGTGGAATTGATATTCGATTATATTTGTCATTCGTCGTTTGGATTCGGTAAGCGCAGTGGAACAGAAACTGAGAACTTATCCGAGAACCAAAAATTACTCGGCAGTGCTTTTGAATGATCTGATCATTCAAATGATTCTGGTCAAGTTCTCGAGATATCTCGAATAATTTCAATATTTGAATTATCGATTATTTTTCATTCGAATTAGTCCATCAGTATCCTGAACGATGTAAGATAGTGATTGAAGTACATATTAGAGTGGCAGATTCCACATGACAGGTTTTAATTGTAAACAAAATACTTTATTAGTTCTGATTGAGACTATTAAAAAATCAAACAACCATTTGAATCAAAATGAAAATTTTTCATCCATGATTTTTTTATTTTAAGTTAGGGCCCTGTTCCACAATACCTAACAGATGTAGTTGAACGTCCAGCATCCAGCAAGAAGTTGGATATTATAAAAAACTTTTTTCAACGTAGATTTTTCAATTTCCAGATTTCTTTTTCCAATATTAATTGAGAATGTTTGCTTTTCAACGAATCTCATATTCAAACTTCTCGAAGCAAATATTTCAAAACGAAGGTTAGGTGAAACGTTTGAATTTTCATTAAACTCATATATTTCAGTATATGATGACGAAGATCTATGGATGTTTTAGAATGTACAGTTCAACGGAAACTAATGATGTTCGAAAAATAAAAATCATTTGAAATTCAGAAAATTGAACTTTCCTTTGAAGTATATAATTGTATATAATTGAACTTTCCTTTGAAGTATATAATTGTATATAATATATATATATATATATATATATATATATATATGCCATTCCACGATCTTCCCAGTTTTGAAATCACAATGGATTGTCCATTAACATGAATTCAATGAACGTAAAACACTACAGAATCTTTCAAGTAATCAAATTTCCGTTATCCGTAACTTGCCAGCTTTGAGTGCACGTGCGGGTTAAAGCCAGAACAAGAATCTGTGGTGACCTGTGACACGTGATAAATTACAGGACACAGTATCCGCTTTCTTTGTCCTCAATCCTAATTGTAGTATCCTTCTCAGAGTGTTTATTGGATACTATATCGAACGTTATTTGGATAGGGAGGGGACTGAACAATACTTCCTGTCTTCTGTGTCAGTGCATTCGTAGGATTAATTGATACGTAATGAATGGATATGGCTCAATTGCTCCATCTGTTAATTTTTTGTACATTCCACTGAATGCGGAAAGTAGATAGCTATATCTTCATCGATCCTTCTTCCCAGAATCCAAAATTATTTTCTTTATTTTGGGTAGTTTATTCATTTCAGAAAAACACAAGAAGTAGTAATTCAGATCAAGAGTTCAGTAGTCAGTTAGTGGAAATGCAAAAAAATCATAATGCAGATTTAGTCTTCACCGCTAGTTCCACAATTATAACATTATTCTTGTTCAAAATATTTTCACTGATTTCTGACGCACGAATGTTTCCCCCTTATTCACTTTCAACCTCATTTCCTCTCTCATGTGGACAAATAGTTTCTGAATTTTTCGAATCAAATGATGCCGGGAAAAAATATATGTAGTGTATACAAGTTCTATAGCACATTAATGGATCCGAAAAGTTCATTGGGATAATATCTGAAGACCTTGCCATTGGTTCACTTCTGCCGAGCCAGCTATCGAGCAAAGTATTATCCAAATATCCCTTAATAATCCGAACGTAATGAACGGGATCACCATGATTATGAAAAATCATTGTACATTATGTAACAGAAAATTAATTTCGTGTAGATAATCAAAGCGATTTGGCGATTGCAAAAAACATGGTTCTATTACATTTACAAGAACTTTGCTCAATTTTTCAAGTGCGGATTATTCCCTTCTTTTTCTGCCTAATGATGGAAGTTATGTTTGTTGGTTAGGTAAAATCAACCACATAACCCATGAATATTATCTCGTCATTGCATGAGATGGTTTGAGGAACCATGCATCCTCAATATCGGAATTTAATAAAAACGGCAAAACACAATGCTCATTGCTGGATCTGTTTCCCCCAGACTTCGCATTGGCGTGTAGCAGACTACACTCTACATATCAATAAGTTGAAGTCAAGGGCCACTTTCTTCCTTATTGGAAGTTCTAGGATTATTATGAAATGTTAATAATATTTGTTCTCCAACTCCTGGAGCATGTTTCCGATTTCTCAGAATTCGTTTTTCATAGAGAGGACGATATGTGTTCCTGAACACTCTGACATTGGGAACCCTTCTGTTTGTCATGCATTACCATCAGCCCTTCGTATAAAGTATGTGAGCATATTCTGTGTTAGAATAAGAAGCCATTGTATATATCAGGGATCATTTGATTCGAAGAGTTCTGGAAGCATTGGGGCAAATGAGAGAGGAAATAGGGTTAAAAGTAACCACGATAGAAGTAAGACGTGTGCGTGAATGAGAAAGCAAATATCACATTTTGAACCTAAATCAATGAAAAACTATGGCATAGCTTGTTACAAATATTATGTTATAAAGGATCAAATTGCATGATCTTTTTTTTTGGTACCTCTGATGTTTTCACAATTTTGATTGGTATGATATGTTCACATTTGAAAGAGCATGAACTGTTGAAGTTTGTGAAAGTACTAGAACACAACAACAACAGAGCTGTTGCTATTATCGCCAAAAAATATCGAAGAAAATTGAATATTTGTAACATAAACATTGTTTGTCAACGTAAATGATATTTATTATGTTGCATTTGGATGTTGAGTCTATGATTCTCTTGAAAAAATATATTTTGAAATTCATCGAGTCTATGTTTAAACTAAAAAATTAACCCCCTGATATTATTGCCACAATTCCCTTGTTTTCGCATAAAAACAATATTGTGAAAAAGTATGATTTATCACTCGCGTACATTGTGCCATAAATAATCACTATTCATCTCATTCATTTATACAGGGTGTCCCTGGACTTCATCTTTTCCCTCGGAAATGTACAGATCGGGTCAAAATATCACCAGTACTTCATATAACTTTTGTTCCTAAAAGCCTTCGTTACCAACTTTCAAAGTGAATATTAAAAATCATCTAAATTTTGGTGATTGACTAAACAAATGAATACCTTTGATGAGCGTTCATGAAGGTGTCAGTTGTTTTGCTACAAAGTCAGGAACGGACTACTCCAATGGTCCACACCCCAAAACTTTGAAATGACTGGGATTTGTCAATATATTTTAACAAAACAAGGTTACCTGGACAATTTCCTGAATGAAAGTACTGTTGTGGAAAATCGATCGGAGCAACGATTTTTGATAAAAGTGCATTTTTGTTCGACGACATCCAACCTGAGATGTCTACCATTATTCGAAAAGATTAATTTGTAATGAAAATAGAAATGATAGGTTCAATGTTCATAACGAATTTTTATCATGCAAACACGTTTACCTTACAGAACTCATGGTGTAATAATCAATCGCAAGCCTCAAGAATAAACAGAAATGCAAAATCCGCTACAAAAACTGCTCGATATGACCCCCATTTCTCTCAATACATTTTCTTAGTCGGCGCAAACACCCTCTCTGCACTTGAAATAGCATGCCAGGGTCGTTTCGTATGGCTTCACAATGTAATGTAATTCAACAAGGCATCTTCGGTGTGAATAGGTGTAGCGTAAACGATGCTTTATAGATGCCCCCACAGAAAGAAATCCAATGGATTTAAATCCGGAGACCGCGGTGGCCATGGATATGGCCCACCTCTACCAATCCATCTATTGGGGAAAATCTGGTTCAGATGGTCCCGCACAATCAAAATAGAATGAGGAGGAGCGCCATCATGCATAAACCATATATCTCTTCGGGTTTGCAATGGAACATGTTCCAAAAGTCCATTCAAATCGTTCTGAATGAACTCCAAATAACGTTCTCCATTCAATCGGTCATGTAGAACGAATGGTCCTATAAGATGGTATCCTATGATACCAGTCCAAACATTCACGTTGAATTTCCGTTGATGTTTGGTTTGCGATATCCCATGGGGATTTTCTTCGGCCCATATGTGGAGATTATGAGAGTTGATTACTCCATCTCTACTGAAACCTGCTTCATCAGTGAATAAAACTCGAGTAATAAAAGTCATATCCTCTCTTTGCTCATCCAGGAACCAATTGGCATATTCCAGTCGTGCTGGAAAATATTCAGGTATCATGGTATGTACCTTCTGGATGTGATATTGGTGGAGCAGTGGTTCCCTAATTATTCCATGAATAGTGGACTTGGATGAATTGAACTGTTCTGATAGCATTCTGATGCTCATTGAAGGATCATCAGCGATAGCTTCCAAAATATTTTCCTCCAATACAATGGTACGCACAGCCCTAGGAGCGCCCTCACCACCTCGTTTTGGCAAATTTGAACCTACAATGATATCGAAATAAAACAACAGGCTCCAATTAATTATCCATTATAGATACCTGTCTCCCTCAAGCTGCGATCGACACGCTCGAACGTTTCTCTTGCCGGTAACGTTCGATTGGGAAAATGCTCGGCATATAGACGACGGGCTTCTGCAGCATCCAAATGCTTGTCCATACAATGCATGCATATCTGCATATTCGTTAATATGAACTGTTCGGCCATATCAAAACACTTCAAACTGTCCTATTAGAATATTGACAATACAATGACAACGCACCACTCAACAAAACAAAATCGCATTTCAGTTGTCATTTTTTATCCACACTAATTAAATTTTTTTCTAAAAGGTGTTTTTGTCAACATCTGTGGAAGAAATGGAACATAAATTTATTCACCAGATATTTTTCACCTTTTCATGTGCAGCCGTTTTTGCAGTTTATTCGAGTTTATTCGGGTTTGATGTCGTCGAGTAAAACTGCGTTTTTATTAAGAATCGTTGCTCCGATCGACTTTCCACACGGGTAATTTCATTCAGGAAATTGTGTACGTAACCTTATTTTGTTGAAAACTATAGAAAAATAATCTGTCATTTCAAAGTTTTGGGGTGTAGACCATCGGGGGTAGTCCATTCCTGACTTTGTAGCAGAACAACTGACTTCTGCATGGAAGCTAATCGAAGGAATTCATTTGTTTAGTCAATCCCTGAAATTTAGATGATTTTGAATATTCACTTTGAAAGTTATCAAAGAAAAACATTTTTCATTTTGTAATTCGAGGGCCCGTAACTTGGTAACGAAGGCTTTTAGGAACAAAAGTTATATGAAGTACTGGTGATATTTTGACCCCATCTATACATGCCCATATATATATATATATATATATATATATATATGTTATTATGTTATGTTATGCAAGTTGTAAATTTCAAAAGACAAAAAAGCCACAAAAAGAATAAATAATAAATAAAAACCAATTTCAAGAGTTTGCTTGTAAATAACTTTTAAAATTCAATGTATTTTATGAGCCTTGGTATGATATGGATAGATAAAAATGTCAAAGTACTATAAAACAGTCAATTATATACACTATCAAAATTATCATAACTCATAATTGCTCAAAAGACAACTAAAAGTCAAGATTTACAAAATTATCATGAATAAAAAGTAATCAACACATTTATAAACTTGAAACACTCTGTACATGAAATTGTAGCAAACTAAAAGTTAGCCAATGAGAGACCAGCAAACGTCTTTATGAAAGACAGCCAATCAGAGAAGAGATGATCAGATGTAAAGTTGGAAATTGTGAGAGAATGGCAAAGAGAAGGTATCATAAGCAAATATTATTCAAACTTGTAATTAATGATAAGAATGGGAATTTAATTGTGTGGATAAATTGTGCAACATTAATATAAACAGTGCAAAGTGACAATTTGGTGCGCGAATTTGAAATTTCAAATGGACAACAACAATGGCAAGATGTTGCGAAGCGACGAAAAAACAAAGCTTCGAAGAGATCGAAAATATTTTCCAAAGCGGAGCACGCACAAAATTTCACTAGAAGAAAATGGAATAATTCCATCATTTGTGAACAGAACAAGATTACCTTGATGATATCGTATATCCACGATTCCAAAAGCTGAGTCCCGCATCGATACGTTCCTGACACATGGTTTTTGCAGTCCTAACGAAGGCTGGAGAGAGGAGACTTCCTGTTTTTATTGTATAGTTGTGAACACCAACAGTTCCAACCAGGTATAAAACCTTTAATAGTGCTTTCTCGGTCCTGAACTATTTCACAAACAACATTTCCACATTCGATGAACTCTATGTCATTTTTATGAACAATAACAGAAAATTACTCTCACAGAAAAAGTGAGGTTCTGTTTATCTATCCATGATATGATTATCCGTGAATAATTGTTTGATTCACTCTAGCATAAGTTATTTCTCGTAGGCCAGGTATTTTTGAGTCTTCCTGAATAAAGGAGATAACTGTTTTTGATATTTGGTTTGTTTATTTTCTCACAATGATCAAATAACATAACTAGGATCATTCAATAAACTGAAGTTAGCCACCAGTGGCCAAATTCCTTTTGAACCGACTATATGAGATAAGGGCGTACCAACTGTTGTTAGCTGTGGCGAAGAAAATAATAATTGTTGGTAGCGTGACGAGAAAACAGTGACGTTCGCTGACAATTATTATTACAGGGTCAGAAATATTTATTTACATCATATCAAATTTGGCTCTCAAAGAATAGTAAAAAAATTATATTAGCAATTTTCATTCAATAATAACAATTTACATTTTCAATTTATCAAACTATAACAATTGGCACCCAAAACGTGGAGCAAAATAAAAATATATATATATATATATATATACATAAATATACTTGAAATGGGAGCTCACCTTCTATTGGTTGCACTTGGTTATGAAGAAATGTGGTTTTATTGTCACATACTCTATTCCCGTCATCATAGTGAAATGAAATACATACAGGATAAGGGGCTAATGGGATGACGCGAAAAGCAAAAACGGGATAGCGGGATGGGAACGGAAAATAACGCGATAACGGGAAACGGGATAATGGGTTACGGGATAATGGGAATTGGGATAATGGATAGGAAAAGTAAGGAAAAGGGATAACGGGATAACGGATAAAGGGATAACGGGAATCAGAATGACGGGAAACGGGATAATGGGTGAGGTGGATAACGAGGAATGAGATAACGGGAAACAGGATGAAGGGAAGCTGCCAAAGCCACAGGCATAAGCTAGATAGAAGGAGACAAAGTGAAACATAAGAAATAATATAAATTCCGCGCGGACGAAGTCGGGGGTATCAGCTAGTATGTAATAAATATCATTTTACGTTGACAATGTTTATGTTACAAATATTTAAATTTTCTTCGATATTTTATGGCGGTAATAGCAACATCTCTGTTGTTGTTGTGTTCTAGTACTTTCACAAACTTCAACAGTTCATGCTCTTTCAAATGGTGAACATATCATACCAATCAAAATTGTGAAAACACCAGAGGTACCAAAAAAAAAGATCATGCAATTTGATCCTTTATAACATAATATTTGTAACAAGCTATGCCATACAACTAGTTTTTCATTGATTTAGGTTCAAAATGTGATATTTGCTTTCTCATTCACGCACACGTCTTACTTACTGTTACTCCATTTACACTGTCCTTCCCCTTCAATTTCTCTATATATATATATATATATATATTTATTGATATGGAATATGGGCGCCAATGGAAGAATAAATAAGTCCAAAATTAATTCTCATTTTTTTCATTCAACAGAATATGGATGAATGATATCGTGTACGTTGATTATGAAGGGATTATTAATGCACATGAAATTCAAATTATTAGATTGAATTCACGAACTCCGTAATTTTCGGCATTGCCATCGTAGTTCGCTTTGTCAGAATGGAAGACTATTTTAACCCAGCGTTTTTGTTTCAATACCATCAAATCGGGTGACTTGAGAACTTCATTATAAGATATTTCGAAAAATATATACCGGGTAACAATGGGACTAGGGATATGCCTATATCTCCTCCACTCATCAATCGATTTGAATGAAATTTCATACATACATATGAGACACAATTTGGGATTGACAACAGACAAAATGACCGACTTTCTATTTAGCCAGAATAGCCACCAACTTCGATTTTTCAGAGGGAACACCCTGTATGTTTGATGTTTTTCGGATTCTACGGCTCAAATTACATGCGACAGTGTTGCCAAATTTCCATTTCACAATTGAAAAAAAAATCAAATATTTTTTTAGCCCAGGTGGCCTTGATTAAGTTAAAAATCTATTATAATTCAAATCAGTAACTCATAGTAATAGTAATTCCATCGATAAGATCAGCAGGAATTGAAATTTTCTGAACGCATTTTAAACGAAAAAATTGTTTTTCTCAAAAGGTACCTACCGAGGGCCATCTTGCCATTCGATAGAAAATTCAATTACCAATTCAACGATATACATTATGTACCACTTTCTTTTTGTTCATAACCTAGAGAGCCATCTAACGAAATGAAATCAATCTGAAAAATTGGTAGGTAACATGACATCGATTCATTCTTTCAAACTTTACGTCAGAATGGTAAAATAAATTACCAAAAATAATCGACTTGACAATATGTTATGATCATTAACTCATTACAAAGAAGATAATTTTAAAATAATCAAACTGTCTGAATAAATCTAATGACTGAAGCAGTGAAACATTCAACGTACAAATTATTACTCACAATACCATTATCCTGTTTTCAATAGAAGAGTTTCACAACCACCAGAAAGTCATTTTATTCATTAATGATCAATGATATATTCGAAGTGTTGCCCGTTTTCCTAACACATAGACTAGTTTATTTATTGTACACCTCATCACATTATTCAGTTCGTGAGCAGGAGTTTCCTGAAATGCTCGCTCAACTCTATCTCCCAAGTCCTCCAAAGGAGTTGGTCTCCTTGAGTATACTTTGAATTCCATGTGACCCCATAAATAAAAATCAATAGGAGTTGAATCGGGTGATCTGGCTGTCCATCTGATTGGACCATTTGTTCCAATCCATCTCTGCCCATAGGAATCACTTAAGATATTGCCAAACAATATAAGCATTATGGGGTCCTGCACCATCCTGCTGAAAAACATCATGCCCTGATGTTCTCCGGTAAATCGTTGATATTATTTTGAATATCGTTCTCTTTAAATTGTAAATATCTTTGGCCCGTCAAAGGCTCGTCGAAAAGAATTTGTCCGATGATTCTTGTCCCTATGGTTCCTAGCCATACGTTGAATCCAAATCTTTCTTGAAAATTGCCTTCTCTCAGCAATCTATGATTTTCTTGAGCCCAATACCTTGTATTATTTCTATTGAACATACCAGTATTGAACCAAGACTCATCAGTAAACAGTATCTTCGAGACAAAACCATTATTCAAATCATGACGACGCAAAAGCCAATTACAATGAGTAAGTCTCCGTTCTGGGTCATTTTCATATAGATGCTGTTGCAAACTGTATTCATAGGAGCGATATTTATGGTTTTTTCAATACTTTTCTGGCACTTTCCCTGCTGATCCCACACTCAATTTCCAATTCTCGCACTGAGGCGGATGGAGAAAAATGATCGTATGCTAAAACATAAGTTTCCGTTTCTTCACAGACGATGAAGTGGATGTGGTTTTGATCAGCTGATTCTTTCCTCAGCATCATTTCCAATTTCCTGAAATGGGTTCTTGATGGGGGCGTCTTAACGATACCTGACAGCGTATAGCGTACTAGCATCGACAGCGTTCTTCTGACATTCTCCGTATATCAATATCATATCGATTTGTTCGTTTCGAGAATAACGATTATTATTTTCCATCTCAAAAAACTTTTCACAAACAAAACGAGATGACAAGTAAAATTGGTATTTTAACTTTTGACATGACAATAATCACCTACTGTTTTCCATGATTCCACGGCTACCTTTCAGTTCATCAAACCTAAACGGATAACTCATCATCCAATAAAACATTGTAGAAATTCAGTAATTGATCGTTTTTAGTTTTGAACGGAAAGAAAGTGGTACAAAATGTATATCGTTGAATAAGTAATTAAATTCTCTATCGAATGGAAAGATTTTTTAGTTGAAAATGCGTTCAGAAAATTTCAATTCCTGCTGTAGGATTTGTTATTGATCTTATCGATGAAATGACTATTACTATGAGTTACTGATGCAAATAGGTATACATTTTTATCTGATCAAGGCCTCCTGTGCTAAAAATAATTTTTTTTTTTATTGTGAAATAAACATTTGGCAACCTGTCCTATGTAATTCGAGCCGTAAAACTCGAAAAACATTAAAATACAGGGTGTTCCATTTGAAAAATTGGAGTTGGTGGTTATTCTGGCGAAACGGAAGTCAGCTATTCTATTTACAATCTGAAATTGTGTCTCATCATTATATCATTCTAATCGGTTGATAAGTGAAGGAGAGAAAGGCATGGCCCTAGTCCCATTGTCACCCGGTATACTCCATTCATCTATTCGTGATGCTCAATATTGAGTTTTGAGCTGTAGAATACATTTCTGGTGTCAGATTTGTCCTACAAATTCTTTTTGTTTTATTGGCTATCTCAAGTCAGGTTTATTTCTGGGTAGCTTGAGACAGCGGTGTTTTTAGACGACTAACGCAAGTAGAAGGCTTTCTAGAAGACGAAAAAAAAGGTTTTTTAAAAACAATCACCGTCAAAAAAATGAAAAATACAGCATCCGGCGAAATATAAACCTATTTAGAAAAACTGGATACAAAAGTATATAAAGGAAACATGAAAAACTATCAATATATAGAGGTTGTTGAAGAACAAAACATACCTATATATCAAACAAGGATAATAATGATTGAAGAATAATAAAAAATTCTTATTGAAAAAATAATAAAAATGAATGAATGAACACCGGTGTTGGCCTATTAGACCAGAATCAACTTCTTTCTATATTATAATAAATTAAAACTGAATTAGATTAAATTTCGATGGAAAAACAATGCCTGGCCGTCTTATGAAGGTGGTTTTAATACTAAAATAATTTGTCTTTGTACCTCCTCCTTATCAGGTATTTCTGGAAAAACATAAATATTTCTCCAGAGTTCGTAAAAACTTACACAATACCTCAAACAACATTTCCATTATTTTGCCAATAAATCGGTTTAGCACAGTTTTCTTGTTTGGTGCATCATAGGGAAATTCAACCAATAAGAAGTCATTTACGTTCAAGGATTCCAAATCCATATCTTCTCCGTCGTCCTCAACTTCTTGTGGACTATTAGAGGAATCAAGACCAAGATTCATATTTCAATTTCTGTGTCAGAAGTATTCTTTCTTTTTTGCCTTTCAATGGTTTTCCTAGGAAATTGGTTGAAAACATGTGTGAAATAATTCATCATTATATGATAGTTCCCCATCTACTAATTCTGGGCCCGCTATGTTTAGGTTGAAGCTTGAACATCCCAATGTGATTCAGTATCGCTTATTGGCTCCTTCATTTTCAATATTTGTCATGCTTGCACCAGCTTTCAAATTATTTTTTTCATGTTTGATCTTACGGACTGAGTCTCTTCATTACAAAAATATCGCAGAAATATTTCAAAACCATCGTCAATTAGTTCATCATTTGGATTCTCTGGTATTTCCATACCTACTGGCAAATATTTCAAGACATTATTTCTGTGCCTCTGCCTCTTATACCAGTTTGGTGGTTTTGTGACGTTTTTCCATTTTCGTCTAGGTGTTGTAAACATTTGTATAGTTGTCTTGGAAAAACATATTTTGGGATTGTGCCCATTTTTCGAATTTCCAATCAAGCAGTGTCTTGTGCCAGGAAACTTTTAGAGGTATTATTTTCATAGACAAGTGACTTGCGAGATTGTCACCTATCAATGCTTTGGGGCTGTCTTTCGGAAAATTCTAGCAATGTCTCAATGCGATTGTGAAAAACCAATCCTTAAATATACTTCCATCGAACCAACCTGACTTGCTTCAGGAGGGCCATTCGCTTTAGGAGGGCCATTCAAAGTCCATGTGGTATGAAAGTTTTCTGCACTATATACGATGAGAGGAGGAACTCATGTTCGTGGGGCAGTTTCTGCAAACATCACTGAATGACTAGATTCTGAAGAATCTATGATGCGGTGTGCGTCTTTGGATCCACGACGAGCAAGAATTTGGATTTAACCTGAATCATCTGAAATACTGGTCTAGTCGTAGTTCACCAATAGATCAGGCTCTATACCTTCCAAGCTTTATCATCAATTCATCGAAATATGCATTAATTGCGGTAGGAGTGACTCCGGCTCTGCAACGCTTGATATCTTCAGACTAACGAGCACTAAAAATTTGCTTATGTCTGCCCAAAACCCTAAGAATCCAGTCTTATCCAGTCCCAGATATTTTTAAATTTTTGGATCCCTTGCCGGTCAAGATATAATTTTACCAATGTTCTCACATGATTTGCCGTCAATAGGAAGCCCCAATTACATGCCGTATGGATATTCTCGACTAACCTTTGCTCTTCTTCTGCTTTTAATGTTGTCTGACCTCCTGGTGTCTGCGTATGAAGATTCAATTCTTTTCTTTGAATAGTTATACTTTTTTCCAGAACTCTATATGAAACACCTCCTAATTTTCTCTCCTTCATAACTAAATCTATTTTTTCTGAACTATAATTGGCGAATGGTTGGCCTCCTATTTCCTTTTTACACGCTTTATATTAGCTTCACTTGTATGTTTGTAACGGTATGTTTGTAGCCGACTCCTTTGGGCGTGATTTTGACCCACTTCCAGACGTCCGAATGATTTGAAATTCGGCAGGCATACATAATTCCAGTGACAATGCATTGAGAAATTTTTGTTTGGAAAAGAAACAAAATGGCAGCTCCAATATGGCGTAGGAGTTTTGTGATTATGGTCCGATTTGCTTCAAAATTTGTATCTGAGGGTTTTCGGGTCAAAAATTATTTTCTTCTGTCAAAATGAAAAATTCAAGATGGCGGATCCAAAATGGTAGACGAGTTTTGTGATTATGGTCCGATTCTATTCAAAATTGGTATGTGGGGGGTTTTTGGGGTCGGAGATTATGATTATTTTGTCAAAATTGAAGGATTCAAGATGGCGGCTCCAAAATGGTGGACGAGTTTCGTGATTATGGTTCGATTCTATTCAAAATTGGAGAATAATAGTTAAAAAAATTGAATAATAATAATAGTTTGAAAACTAAAAAACACGCTTTAATAGGAAACAAAACTAAAAAGTTAAAAATAAATAATAGTTTGAAAACTGAAGAACACGCTACAATAGAAAACTAAACTAAAAAAAAAATTCAAATGAGTTTGAAATAAGAATATAGTAAAAAAAAATTAACAACAAATTTATTTCATCGTAAATGAGTGTGGGATGCTTTTTGAGATATTTTCATAATGATTCTACTTTTACCAATATCTGTCCATGGAATATTAACAACAATAATATGAAATTATTTTTCAAAGACCGTTATCTTTATAACAATAAGCATGCTACTCACCTATGTTCCACCGGCTTCTTGAAATACACTAAATGATCTAGACGACTTCTGGAACATCTTTGCGTGTTAGCTAATAGTGTAACCAGATGGATTACCAGTTTTGTCTCAACTGGCTTAAATCAACCGGTTGGGTGGTACCTCAACTCACGTTTAAAATCTTATAACCACAGACAACAGTACCTAAATGTGTTCTCAAATGTGTTCTCAAGGCCTTGTACAGGACTCACAAATAGTGTTCTGAGTCTGATAACTCATCGATCAGTCCGTTGAAATATGGTTGGTATTTCCAGAATGGTTATTATACAGGGTGTCACCAAATAAGTTCGGAAGTTTTTAGGGGGTGATCCCTTGTGGAAAATTGAAGGGGGTCTTTCATCAGTGAAACGTTTTTTGGATTGCTTCATTTAACGTCGGCCTATTTCTGCGACCAGGCCTAAACACCGACGCCGGTGATCACACTCCCCCCAACCGGAAATGTTGCCGAATGCTCTGTTGTACCAGAGGAAGGGTTCTTCGAAGAGCTCAACATCTATGAACTCGGGACCGCCATCTCAATGTCCCCTCCGAAGGACGGCATATCTATCATCTTAAGACTTGGCTTCCTCCAAAAGTCGCCCGACGTTGCTTGGCTCATATACAGTGAAACGTTCAAGTTTCGAAGCGCGAGTCGAAATCCATATATTGAGCGTTTTTCCAAAAGCTGCACTGTAGAACATGCAGTTTATCATTTGGTATCGAATGAAGAGTATTAAGAGTCATTACTTATAGGTCCAATTTAAGATGCCTAAAAACCCTGGTGAATTCACTGATTCCATTTTGTTCAGAACTTTTGGGGGACAACAAATGAATGGCGGTGAATTCTGCTTAGAACTTCATTAGTATATGGCGCAGTTGAGGAATGTTTGTGTCACGCTAAATGTCCGACTTCAAACCTATGAAATTTTCTTTTTCTGTCAACATTACTGCATATTTTCATAAAAATTGTGAATTGATCGTTTACAATGATTATAGTTCTATGAACAAGATCTCGCTCAGAATAGTTTTCGCGAAAATGAGATGAAATCCTTGAAATTTACTACAATGTTTACATGTGTCTGTCAAAAATAAGATTTTTCTTGAAGTCTACCTGGCGATTTTTTCAAAGTGATTTCTACTCAAATGGCCTTCTTGGGATCATGGAAACTTCCACGGAGGAAAAAGAAAAGGTAGGAGAGTGGACTGATGTCTCTAGATGATGAATTAACTTGAAAATTGAAGGGATTGGAAAATGTCCCCGATGACAATGTTCCATTAATCTTTCCGATACAAACTATTACCAAGCCATTTACTGCCTATCTCCGCCAGACTATTACCTCTCTAACAACCTTCTGATTCAAACAAAATTAGAGAGTTCATTCTAGATATCATAGAATCTGTTGATGAAGTTGAGAAATCGATGAATCCTGGTCTGCGACAGTCTATGCTACTTCCAGCTATCTTAGAATGACTTCTCCGGAAAAGGTGAGCCCTACTATCGAAGGTGAGGGAAGAAAACAATAATCTTAATCAGCTTCTGTTTTATTTTTCAGTAAGTAACACCCCGCATGAGATAATCGGAGGAGAGCAATCTGAACCAAGTAGTTATTCGGAAGGATAAGGCCCACTCCCAAGATCGATAAGGCTAATGACTATTATTAGGATAATTATCACTTTGTAATGAACACATTAATTTCATAAGAAAGCGTGAACTTCTCATTCTATGAAGATATCTTGATTTTGGCTAGTGAATTCCGAACCATCGCAGAAGGACCCATAACTCTTCGGAAGGAGATATCCACTATATTTAGAATTTTCCAATATTTTTAGTCAGTTTCCTGGGAAAATTTTTGTAAAAAATATATATAATTAATATAAAAGTAATAATGGAAATATATTATTAAAATGTGCAAAGGTAGTCCAGAGAAGAAACAAATTAATTCATACATATACGGGTCATTTAACTATGAAGGTGATTTGAGTTCTTGCGATAAGATAGTCGTGTTGTGTGCCAAAATAGTGAACACCTCTTAATTTGCCCAAAAGCTGAGAGGTTCTTTCACTCAGATAGGACTCGAACCAATTGAAGCTTCGTCGTCTGAAGCGGTAGAGATGAAGCTTACATAACAGTCAAAAGCTTCAGATTCGTCGCAAAACACTGCAGCACTCACTTCCTTCAGACTAGAACATATATTTTTCCGAGAGCGAAAGATTGCATCTCCCGTACTTTTATTGGATTGAAAGCCAAATAAGGTAATTGTATGTAATTTACAGCACTTCATAAAAGCAGTTTCCGCTCCATTATAAGATTTTTATCATGAGCAAACGTCTTTTGTGATTGTGGATCCATCATGTATTTCGAATTTCTAAATATTTTCCCTGTTGAAATTACTAGCACATACATATTTATCTATTCCGATATCATCACCTATTGAAATGATTCTTCCGTCTATTGTATATTCATAATTAACAATCAATTTATATTCCAAAATAAATGTGGACAGTAATGATAAACAATGGAATACACATACTGACACTCAATGAGATAACACATCGAATGCACCATAAAAATATATATAACATGTAAATGTTTCGAACAAATGAATCTCGTTCAATTTTTTGACTGATTCTGAGACAATATAGTCTCATAATATATTTAATTCTTACCAAAAACATAATTATTTTATTGATCTTGCAAACAGGAAAGTACCCGAACCGAAGCGTTTCCTTATTGTATTTTTAATTCATTGGAAAAGCATATTTGTTACCAATGATTAATTCTATGTCAAAAATGTAAATAAAGTTTTTTTTATAATTTGCTGTTTTATTCATCAATCTGTTCAAATTTATTTTAAAAAAGAAGTATTTAAATAAGTTTTTGTGGAGTAGTGACCTCCATGCATTTATTCATGTCATTTGCTGAAAATTATACAAAACATGTAGGTTCTTTCCTGAGACACGTCGTAGTATAAAATACAACTTCTTGAGCAAAGCGGGATTGTCCAAATTGATTGTTGATACGGCTCCGTCGAGTTGAGTCTTGCCGCTTGGTGTTACCTACGTATTTTGCCCCATGAATACGAATTCAAAGTCAAAACGCGTCTTACTCAAATACTTTCGGAGGTTCAAAGATCAAGAAAAGACCCATTTCCGCCATTTTTAGCAATATGAAACGTTCAAAACACATCTGAACTATATTTTATGAAATTTTTAGGCATTTTCCACTATCACATACATTTTGAACAAGCACCAACTTCAAATTTGTGTTCATGGGACAGAAATACATAAGTACCAACTCGGTGGAGCCGTATCAATAGAAAATTACCCATACAAAAATTGGTACGCACTACAATTGCTCATAATTAGAATTATTTCAGAATACTTCCAGAAAATTCTATATAACACTGACATAAGTAGATGGAATATATTGTTCTAAAATTGTTGCATCGATCGATCAACCTCAAAATATTTTACAATGATTTGACATAAAGTACAATCACAGAACGGATCAGGGACACAAATCACAAAAACACCCTGTGTGGTCTTTAGTTCAGTTCACTGAATTATGACAAGAAACGACGTTGGCGCCATCTGAAACTCTAGATAACTCCCTTTGTCAAGGGGGCTGGTGTCCCCCAGTTTGTCCCAATGTCTTACAGGTATAAGTGAATACACCATGTTTTTTAGACATCTTAGTCCAATTGGAAACAGAAAAATGCGCTTTCATTTCAACATGAACGAAAAAAATAATTTTCAATGTAATGTCATGAATTAAATTGGAAACGTGGGGTGCTCGACATTAGTTGTTTTGAAATTTTGACCACTGATTATCTGTGCAGAGAAACGTTTTTAAAATAAGAATATAGGTAAAGACCATTTGGAGTCTTTTCACCATATCCATCAGATATAGTTCAACGTTCAGCGTGGCTTCTGCCGGAAAAGTAGTTGTTATTTGTCAGATATTACCAAAAAGTAGCTTCATCTTCATCGTAGATTTTCCCATTTCCGGAACAAACATTTTTTTAATTTTGAATTGAGACTGTTTCCGTTTCCAATATGAATACATTCCAAGAGGTTATCTTGAACGATGAAAGATAGTGAAAGTTTGTCTTTCATATTTTTTATATTCATATTTTCGGAAACAATAAATTTAAATGTTACGCTATAAATAATGGAATATTTTTTCAGAAGGAAATTACAGTTTTCACAAAATAGAATGGTCGTGGTAAACTGGAGGGTAGCGCAAAATTTGAAATAAACTGAAACAATGATCATGAAATAATCACAGTTCATTATATTTTATTGGTACATGACAACAATAAATGGGCATAAACAGCTTTGTTATTTGATCGGAAAAAAAGCTTGTGTGGTTACAGAAACTATCCTTATGGTATCTCATGACGAATTTTATCTCGTACTGTAGGGTGTTCCAGAAATAAATGCCATAATTTTAACAACGGATTCATTCCTTCAGAAGAAACGATTAAGTATTGCCAGTACATTCTTCTAAACTAACATGTTTGTTGTTTTGTTCTTGGCTTCAAGCCTGAGGAACGTATTTATTCGAACCTTCTTCGAATGATTCACTCTCTGACTTTTATTCACTCAACTGAGAATACCGGTGGCATGTTAAAAAAAGTTATTTTCCCGGAAATTGACCCTGAAATAATAAGTTTCCACTTATAGTATGTTTTAATCCATCCAACTCAATGTGACAAACATCAATAGAACTCACATTTTATTGAACGCCACTGCTTTTTCACAAAGTAAAAATTATTTTTGAAGGGATATAATACAAAGTCATTGGGAATTTTTCAAACAAGAATATGTGAGATATTCAAATTGTTAAATGTTTCGTGTACTTAATCCGGGATCTCCCTCAAGTGAATTCAAAACCGCTACAGTACGTTGTACTCCTTTCAGATTATTGTCTGGTTCAAAACTTTCCTTTTCGCACAACCTCCTATGGATCTTTGCAAACATTCGTACTTCCGGAATATTTCTATTTGGAAAGCGGTCTTCATATAACTGCCTGGCTTCCAGTGCATTACCATCAGTTAGCCCATACATGTAATGCATATTTGCAAACTCAGAATTCGTTAAATGGACCATGTTTTTTCAATAATATTGTCAATTTCAATGACTTGAATACGTGACAACTAGATTTGGTGGACAACTGTCAAAACTGTTGAGTTTTACAGAACAAAATCTGCTTCTTACCTACTAGATACGTTTTCAATGGTTGATAATACCCAATTTCATAACAACGTGCAAATGAATGAATTTAATTTTTTTATGAGAAAACTGTACGCCGAAAGAAAAAAAATCCCGGAATTAGATTTGCTCAAAAAGGAATGAGAATTTCAAAAACAATTCTTACTTTGAGAAAAAGCAGTGGCGTATCACTTTTCTCTTCAGAATGATTCGGTGCAAATCCTGCAAGAACGCCACTGGCAATAATAAAAAAAATTCTTTCGATGCATTGAATATGCAAAGAATATTTTTTTTCAACTTCAGCACCTTGTAGTTCAAAATTTAAGAACTTTAGGACATATCAAATTAAATCAAAATATGCTTTATTGTCGGAAAAATTATTTTTTTGTTGACAAAGCGAGTACTTGAAGGTAAATATGTAAATATATAAATAACAATGTAAATAGGCAAAACGTATACATATAACGTCACAATCACGTTATTACATTACAAAAATTGTTAATTAACATGAGAAACATAAAAGATATGAAATATGTCATACATATAAAATATATAAAAACATATAAAATACGTTATAAATAGTCACAATTTTAAACAATTTGAGATTTTATGTTGATATTCCTATCTGAGTAGAATTCGTCTAATGAATAATGCCCTGCTAAGCCCAAAGGCGCTATCTCTGAGATACGCCCTTTCAGTTATTTTATACCATCCACTAACTATAATAATTTTGCATCTAATAATCTAAGCCAAATAGCGCTATCGAACTTAAAACATTTGAAGAAACCACTAAGATTTTTTTATATCTCAATTTTTCCTAAAATTACTAAGAGATTTGGCGGCATGTTGTTTTCATGAAGCCAAATAGCAGTATATTGACATAGGCTAGAAACGCTCAAAAATAGTTGGCAACAATTTCATTCATTTTCTGAAGCAATAAAGCGGTAAGTTATTCATTCGAACTTGTTGCGGAGTTATCGCTTTTTCGCTTAGTAAATATTAGTATTATTAGTTTGCTAAGGTTGGAGATACAGCTATATCTCAGTATCATTGGTTGGTAGGTAATCAAAATGGACTCTATTATCCATAGTATTGAGGATCACACTCACTTACACACTCCAGAATAGAGCGTGTCCTGACATGAAGATAAAAATAACGATTATTTATTTGTGTTTTGTTTGCGGAAGGAAGCAAATCCGTTTTATTTGTGGTGTTAAGAAAAGGGAAAAAGTTAATAAAACACAGTGGTTTTCAAGGTACAGTGATAAGCTTTTGTGTATTGATATCAAGGTAAGTTCTTGAAGTGAAAACTTCTTTTTAGCCGCGATAAGCGATTTTTGGTAGGGCAAAACTTATGGGTTCGTATCACCGACATGCTAATGTGACAGAAAACTTCTTTCACATGAGCGATTTTTTGTTTTCACTCCTGTCGGTAGTCCCTATGACAACCTACAATTTGTTATTTGATAATTCTCTAGTTTCTTTGAGGTTAAATTAATTTCAAACTTGAAGCTTCGAAAACCACACTTCAAAATTACAAGTGTTCATCTCTGTAGTAATTGTACAATCAACTGCACGTCAATAGTTGTAATATGTTGATGTTTACTTTTTTACTGACATTTGATTATTTCAATTTATCGAGTAGATACCCATACTTCTGGCTCGTGGTTTATCATCTTGTCACACTCGTATGAAATATCCTATTTTCCGCACTAGTTGCACAATATACCATTTCATTATGCATAATTAAGTAATGAAATGGATGTTTTTGTTGCAGATCAGCCATGTCACGCAGAAGCTCGAAAATGATGATGGCCTTAGCACAAAAAAATAAGTCTCTGAGAGAAAAAATTAAAGTTTCAGAGAAGCTCAAGCGTAACATTCAGAATATAGACCCTGACTTTTTTCCGAGCAGTGATGATTCAAATGATGACTTTCCTTTATCCCGACCAGTCAGTGCAAAACAATATTTTGCTGAAAATAACCATAATATTATTATACCAAATGTTGGTTTTCGTGAAGATTACATTACATTAGAGCCATCTACTTCGAAGATCGAAACCGTTAATAAAATTCAAGACAATCAGAATTCGAAAAACTGGGATAACATCTCGATTAAATCTTCGGATTTATTAGCATCTGGCTCTAGTGCCATCAGTGAATATAATATTAATCCTACCGATGACCCATCATCGATTACATATTCAAATATTGCAGAATATTATTATAATAATGAGAATGTAACCAACGCCATTCCAATCATGTCGATTGGAGAGGAACAAAACTTGTCATACCATCAGCTTCTTCCAGTAGTACCAGAAAACGATAATCAAGAGATAATTACGAATTCTAGTACAGTTGATCATGTCGATAGTACTTGCGCAGTGTTACTGAAGACCAATGATGAGGAAATATTGCATACAACCGATGGTGAGATACTACATATTGATAATAAAGAAACAATTACTCAGGAAAACGAGCAATGAATACAACACAAAATGACGAGATGAATAAAGAAAATTCTGTTGCTTTGAAAACTTATACTAAAACAGGGACTATAAGAAAAAGAAAGGAGTATGATGTGCCATTGAAAGAACGATAACAATCTTAAATTATGAAAAAAAGGAGAAACATCATGTGAAAACCCCCTCCTCTTCATTCTGTAGGCTTCAATGTATCACAAACATTTCGGAAGAGCAACGAAAGCAATTAAACCATAATTTTTGGAGTTTTAACGATAAAGACAGAAAATATTTCATGCTGCACCACACTTCTTCCCAGCCTGTGGACAAAGAACTGTCAATTAATCTGTTCCATCTAACTACAAAAGACAAACTACATTCTTCTATTTTCTTATAAACTCACAAGGTTCATCATGCAAAGTATGCAAAACTTTCTTTTGAACTACCTTAGGTTATAATGCAGCTAACGACAAGCCTTTGAAGACTGCTTCAGGCAATATTAAGGATGACTCCGTCAGTGCTCCAGCAGACAAAAGATGCACTAACACTCCTCACAACAAAATTGACGATGGTCCCATAAAGGAACACATATTTAGTTTTGAACCCAGCATATCGCATTATAGACGTGAACACGCGCCCAATCGCTTGTATTTGCCAAGTGACTTGTCGATTACACATCTACATACAGATTTCGTAGAAAAAAATCCTTCGATGATATGCTCTTACGATAAGTACCGAAAAGTTCTGCAAGATTTGAATATTTCGTTCGTAAAACTGGGTCACGAAGAATGTGAAGAGTGTGAAGAATTCGATTTGCACGATAAAACGCATAATAAAGACAACATCAAGAAAGACTGTGAGTGCTGTACCAGGTGGGCAAGTCATATAGAACGAGCTGAAAGATCAAGGAATAATATCAATATGATACCAACTCAACCAACACCGATACCATTGTTTACTCCGCAGACTTAGAAAAAGTCATAATGATAACAAGAATCGATATGTTCAAGTCGACTGTATTCACTCACAGGATTGTTGTTTATAATGAAAGTTTCGTGCCTACTGGAGCTAGGAGAGGTTCAAAAGCATCCAGTATCAATCCCGTACTTTGGCATAAAGCATTGTCTGGACGATCTAAACATGAGATCCTAAGCGCGTATTATAATTTTTTTGTGTTCCATCGGAATATGAAAAATATTGAACTCTGGGTAGATAATTGTTCTGCACAAAATAAAAATTTGGGCGTTTTTTTCGTTTTTAATTTATATTATAAATTCGGATCAGATCAATGCAGACAAGATTATTGTTAAATACTTTGAAGCCGGACACACGTTCATGTCTGCAGACTCTTTTCACCATAGAGTAGAACTGGCGATGAAGCGGATGAAAAATAAAATATATGACTCTGATGACTTTTGCGAAGCTGTAAGTAGTGCTGGAAGAAATGTGAATACCAAAAAAATGACAGTAGATGATTTTTATGAGTGGCAAGACTATAGACCCAATACAAATTTTCCCGGCTATCACCACGACCTTACATTAGTGAAATTGTTGAAGTGTGAGTTAGCAGAGGCAGTTTTGCAGTTTGAGCAGGGATTTCTCAAACGAAAAAAAAAAAATATTTCAATTGAATTAAAATTAGTTTTATTTCATAGAAAGCAAATAATTGCTTAAATTTTTTTTTTGTTATTTGCTGCTACGGTCAATAAAGTAATTGAAAAAAAATTGAATGAAGCTTTACGTATTTTAATCAAAGTTGTGTTTTTGTATTGAATTTTCTATAAGCAAATTAAGACTAAAAGCAGTATCTCAATTTTTGAAGCCTTTCTTTTTGAGCAAAATAGCGGTATCTCACAAAAAAGATATAATGATACAATTTTTTGGATAATTTGGGTATGTCAATAATTCTATAAGTCAACAATACTTATAAATGAGTTTTAACATCTCTAAAAAGTTTTGTTTTTGGAGGTGCGAAAATACAATTTACAAAAAGTCGATTTTCTCAAAACTTACTCCGATTGAGATAGCGCTTCTTGGCTTATTAGGGAGAATAGGCCTTCGATATCAAAAACTTTTTTACTGATTTTCTAAATTTAGTGGAACATGTTTCACCTTCAATTTCATTTGACAAGTGATTGAACATTTTCCTGCCGTTGTTAATGAACGATCTCTCAATTTTTAAGAAATTGAAATTGGAAACATATATTGAACGTATTTCTAGTATGACGTCGAATATAGTAGAAATTTCATCTTTGTATTTTTTTTGCATTGGGCATACCATTTCCAAAATAAGAATGTATATATATATATATATATATATATATATTTATATATATATATATATATATATATGTTCATAGAAAGTTTTCTCTCTAGATGGACTCAAGATTAACCTCCTTGAATATTAGCATGTTATTGAGGAACATCCTATATAGTTTATACGGGGAATAATATTTACTTTCCGTTCTCCTTCGTTATTCGACATTATCATGTATGAATTTGAACGAAGCTCATATTTTGAGTTGAGAATGAACATGTTTGATGAACTTTGGAAATACTGTAAGATCCCCCAGATCTACGTCATTTCAGCAAACTTGAAATTTTGGAACAAATAGTGAAATATGTATTGAGAACGTACCTGATTGCTTGAAAGCAGGGCCCTTCTACAGGTAGCAGGTACAAAAGGTGCATGAAAACCTCAGTCACCTACGTTAATGTATGATAGCTGGATATTATATGTTCCACAGAATACGTTAAAAACCAACGTTCATTATTCCCAGGCACTTTCCGTGTGCCCTAACTTCCGCGAAACTTTATGAAGTTCGGGAAAAATTAGGTAAACTACGATGTAGTAGTACGCCTACATTTTGGGATACTATTTCAGGACCAGCCGAACCAATCCAAGAGGCCAAACATCCTAGATACGATAAAATTTCCGGAATCAGCTGATGGGAGGTCGTCAAATTCCCAATTGGTTTTGCCCAGGAAGAGGATGGGTAAAGTCTTAGGAAGTTCACGGGGGAAAATCAAGAGGCATATGGTATCAGTAAGACCTTGGATAAGAACGGCAGAGGTTTTACTGAATTCAATGTTGAGACGATGTAGAAAGCTGGTGTAGAAGATGTCCAGAAATGCGGTGCCAACAAAGGTCTCTAGACAAGGTCCAGGGGTGTGATGAAGAAATACAACGTAGGTGCACCATTCGAACGGATTGTCATTGATCTAGCTGGACCCTGTCCTGTGACGTACGATGGCAACAAATACATCCCTGTTGCCTCAGACTATTCCAGACCAAGAAGCAACCACAGTAGCCGGATCATTAGTGGACAACATGTTTTCGAAATTCTGAGTACCGATGGAGCTACATTCCGACCAAGGAAGAAATTTCGAGTCGAAGTTATTCAAGGAAGATTGTGAGCTGATGGGTATCAACAAGACCAGAACCACAGCGCTCCACCCCCAGTCAGACGGCATGGTTGGAAGATTCAACCTATGAAAGAGGATCTCTCGAAAGTAGTGGAAAAACATCAGAAGAACTGGGACAGAGACACCTTCCACTTCTTCTGATTGCATACAGAGCAGCCGTCTACGACTCAACCTAGCTCAACCCGGCTAGCATTGTCTTCGGGAGAGGGATTAGAGTGCCCTGTGACTTGGTGTTCAAATGACCAGACATTCAATAGTTTGAAGTACACGGTTACGAAGATAAATTGAGGGTCAGCCTGCTGAAAATCCACGAAACAGTTCGGAAGAGGTTGATACTGGCCAGTGAATGGATGAAAGCTTGTTATGATTTGAAAGCTAATTCAGGAGGATTCAACGAAGGTAACTAGGTTTGGGTGTACAACACACGACGGAGGTGTATCCTCCAAACTAACACCATTTCGGGAAGGACCGTACGAGGTGATGAAGAGGATCAATGACGTGGTTTACAGAATTCAGCGCAGCCCTAAGACTAAGATGAAGGTTGTTCACCTCGACAGACTGACGACACATCATGGTGAACCAATGATTTTTGATCGGGACGATCAAAATTAGAGAGGGGGCAGTTTTACGGAAAACACGAGAATACCCTGAGTCCACTCCTGTGCTGTTTACAATATACGTCGACCAGTCGTTGGGATTTCCGATGATGTCATGCTCCAGGCGTTCGATTACCGCTATTGGAAAATTCGAGAAACGGCCGTTACCGATGATGTCATGCTCCAGATGTTCGATAACTGCCATCACTCAAGAAGAAATCCGACTGTTATGGAACATTACCGATCGTCACTGTTCTGAATTTTTTTGCCGTTCTATAAATACCGGGTTATATGCGACAGGCAAGTCAGTCACAAGTCGGCAGTCAGTCAGAAGATAGTCTTGGTAATATTTTTGAGCATTGGTATTGTATTTTGAAGTACACTATTGAGTTGTGTTTCAAAGTGTAATGAAACGGATTGAATTTATCGGACTACTTTTGAACCCCAGTTTTGTAACAATATCAAGAAACGAAACAATGCATGACAAATCGATCACAATAAAAGGCTCGAATGTAAAGGTTGAAGTGAGATTGAATTTGTCGATTTGAATCGCTGCTAGCTTAACAACTGATTATTGGCAAAACAATTAACCTTCGTTCCCACCTATCACCATGAAGGAATGAAATTGAACCCCTAGAATTCAGGAAATGAATCAATATTAGTAAAAATGTATACAAAAAAATTAAACCATTGTCCATGGCTATACAGTGCGGCACATAGGTATGGATAAATTATGTTTAGCGTTATTGTGTATTTCTTAAAAAAAACGAATAATTGCGATTTCTATTGTCAATTTGACAATTAACATTATGAAAATATTACCCCCTTCTTGCACCCCCTCTGAATTATGATCACCCCTTCGAAAATTTCAAATGAGAAGGGGGTTTGTGTGGCACCTCGGAGGGAATTTTCATTCTCTGTCCAGTAGTATTAAGTTTTTCAAATTTTGTGCAATCATAACTGAAAATATTCATTTTGAAAATGTTGATACTTTACGTAGAATGAAGGGAATTATGTCACATAATGTTTAGGAATTATTTTTCAATTCACTCACAATTAAAATTCTTGAAATAGGCTAGTCGTTCTTGGAATTTTCGTACAACATTTTGTAGGACTTCAGGGGTTATGTTGTTAATTTCTACCCTTATCCTGACTTTTAAATCTGCAATATTGTCTGGTCTATTGAAATATTCTCTCGATTTCAAATAACCCCATGAGAAGTGATCGAGAGGCGTCAAATTGGGGGACTTGGGCGGCCATTCAATCGTTCCACGTCTTCCAATCCACCTATTGGGAAAAACTTCGTTCAAATAATCTCTAACAATACGTTTGTAACGAAGTGAGGCTCCGTCTTGTTGGTACCAAATTGATATATTCATTGCATTTGGATCATTAACATCAGGCAAAAGTCTTTTTAATGAGGGCTGTAAAAAGTGCATAAAAAATCTAGATAAACCTCACCATTGACTGTGCCTTCAAAAAAATTAGGACACATAAGTTTGTTGTTGATGATATCAGTCCAAACGTTAACTTTTTTAGGATATTGTGTGTGGGCCTCACACTTGAGGATTTTATCTGCTCCAATATCTACAGTTTTGTCTATTAACCGTTCCATTCAAATGAAAAGTAGCTTCATCAGAAAAAACAATTTTGTTTATGAACTGCAAAACTGCTTCCATTCTTTCCATCATCAGTTCACAGAATTGTTGCCTTCTATCAGGATCATCCTCATTTAACTCCTGAACCAACTGAACTTCATAAGATGGTATTTTTCTTTATGTAAAGCTCTCAATATCGATGATCACTTACATCATTGTCGGCGGCAAGTTGTCACTTCTCATATGCGGATTTTCCTCAATCGCTAACGTACATCTTACTTTTTTCCTCATCCAATTTAACTTATCACCTGGTTTTTGAATCGTATTTACATGTACAGTTTCACGAAATTTTGTTCCTATTTTGCTAACTGTAGATTGTGAGAAGTGTTGACCAGGGTATTTATTATCAAACATTTCACAAACTTCCTTTGAATTCTTGTTTTATTACCGCATCCAATCATAATTAAAATGTATTTTCTTTGAGTTTCGGATAATAGCATAGTTAAATCAAATACACACAAATATTTTCAATACACTGACGTGTGTCAGCAACTTATAAATATCGAAGAACAGTAGTCTACTAGATTGACATTACATTAAATATGTGGGTTTTGTGAATAATTTTTTGGTTTCATGAACGGCTCCTTCCTGATGTTTAACAAAACAAATGAAAAAATTTCTGATTATTTCTTATGGGGTTATTCAAAATCAAGAGTATATTCCAATAGACCAGACAATATTGCAGATTCAAAAGTTGGGATAACGGAAGAAATCAACAACATAACCCCTGAGGTCCTACAAAATGTACGATAATACCAAGATCGACTTGAATTGTGGTCATCTTGAACATTCAATTTAATTGTAAAATAAATTGAAAAATACTTTCTGAACATCATGTGACTTTATTTCCTTCATTATACGTAAAGTAAAAAAAATAACATTTTCAAAATAAATTTTCTCAGTTAAAATTGCACCAAATTTGAAAAATTTAATATTGCTAAACAGTGAATGAAAATCCCTTTCGAACAAGGTGCCACACGACCCCTCTTCTCATTCAGAATGTTTGCACCCTCTCATAATTCAGAGGGGGGGCAAGAAGGGGGTAATATTTTCATACTGTCAATTGTTAAATTGACAATAGAATTCGACCTGTTTTCAGGTTTTTCAAACAAACACATGATAACGCTGAAAATGAATTAATTCCATACCTATGGACCGCACTGTATAGTCAGTCAATGTCTGTGAAAAAAATTGGATGCAATCCGCGAAGGCTCTCCATTAAACTTTCAAGGAAACTATTCAAAACTTTTTTGTTATTCTTCAGAAAAAGGGAAAATGTTGAATATTCGTATTAAATTTGTTCCATTTCATTCGAACAGCGGATATCTAATTTTTTGGACAGCAACGGACTAACGCCATCTACTGATGTACCCAATTTCATCCACTTATGAACCTGAATAGTTGAATGACTGTATATTTTCAGATAATAATGGAACAAAAGATCATAACAATAATAGTCCAAGATCCCAGAGCTTCAGACATACGTCATTTCCGCAAAGCTGAAATTTTGAAAATAAGTAGTATAATACGTAGTTGAGAACTATGCGTACAGCTAGTTTGAAAGCGGGCCCTTTTACATGTAGAGGTACAAAAGTACATACAAACTCTACTTACTTACATTACATAGCTGGTTTCAATATATGTTTTACAGAATATTGTTGACGACCAACATTCATTATTGCCAGACACTTTCCGTGGGCTTTAACTTCCACCAGACGCTTTCAAAATACGTGAAAAAAGTTGGTAAACCACGTCATAGTAGCAAATCCGAGTTTCAAATATATTGCCAGTGTACTGTTCCAAGACCTTTGGAAAAATTCACACTTTAAACATATGTATTTTTTATTCTACACTGGGCAACTGATGAGATGGCACCATTCTTAGGTGGTTGGAATAAATTTCAATCAATGTCATTCTTCAATAGTATTGATGAAAAATATTCGTGTCCAGAGCATGGAGAAGCTGACACAATCATTATTCACCACGTATGTAATATCGATGCTCAGGCAAACATTGCAATTATGTTTTCTGATACTGATGTTGCAAAAATAGTGCTGGGTAATATATATCATTTGAAAGATGACAATTCACACATTCAGATACTAAGAGCCTGCGCACATTGGCGTTTTTGGTTACCGTGACTGTTTCATCACTGTGACCATGGCTATGGACCCTTACGGTGGTGCGCGCACTTGAATACGTAACAGCTGGGTGTTTTATTGTTTGCGGGGTTCGGCGACAACTAGTGACGCGACTGTCATCGCGTCCGTAGGTTTATTGCGCATCGGTAACAAAATATCACCTCACTCCCTCGATTGCACCATTTTACGGTGTGAATGAAAAAAAAATCCTTCGCGATGCTTTCCTATCGCCCCGCTGCTCCATAAAGGCAATGCAAAAAAGTGTAATGAAATTTAACCGATACGTCGAACCACTTCCGATGAAAAGCTCTTCTATTTTCATCATGAATACTGTACATAAGAATTTCTGTTACAGTGTTATAATATTATTTTCAAAATATTCCCTCAATTTTCATAGAATTCAGTGAGAAAATTATTATTGCCAGAGGCGGGTGAATTTCCAAGTAAGACTTACTAGCTAAGCCTTGAGATATCATATCTATACACCAGCTTACCGGACCAAGGTGTTCCTTGTAAAATGTAGCATATGAAACTTGCATATTTTTTCCAGAATAATATATATAATAAGACCAAATTTTATTTTCTGTACTGAGTAGAAGCACAGCCCTTTACCCCACATGCAAATGTTTTTGGTTTCTTCCAATAACTATTTTTGCCTAAGTTATAACCAATCAACTGTTTCTGGTGCTTACGCTTCGAAATTATGCAAATTCAACCTTCTGCAACTCTCAGAAAATTCAACTTAGGAACTTACATTCAATGCGGCGTATCCTCCGGATGATTTGAATATTTGATTAGCATATCTTGAGGATGACACGAGAATGTCAGATTTGACTAGTTTTGGCTGCATTTTGGCCAAGCAAGATCACTGTGCGACGGTCCATAAACCCTCAAGATCTATCTTGATGAATGACGAATAAATTGCGTGACTGTCACTGTAAATGGGCGCAATCAAAAATCTTCGGTGACGTGACAGTGACAATGAATTTATTTTCACAGTGCGCGCAGGCTTTTACAGGCCCGAAACAAGATATGTTGATTTGACCAAAATCTATGAGCACTTGAGACCCGTTTGTGTAGAAGTTTTTCAATTTTTGCTATCACCAGATGTGATTACAATCCTCTTTTTTTTTCAAAAGAGAAAAAGAAAGTCCTTTCAAAATATTACAAAATATTTCGAGTATCAGCAAACGTTTCTCAAATTCCGCGAGCTCGAATTATTTATTGATGAAAACACGGAACAAACTGAATTCAATACAATATAAAAACTCATCTGCGATGTATACAATACTGCAGGAATACTTCAAGAGGATACTGCCCGGCTTCAGCTTTTTATCAATACATATACAGTTGCAGATGTAAATGAAAAATTCAACCGCAAAGGTGTAAGTAACTTTGTCGCAAGTAATCTACCACCTTGCAAAAGTGGAAAACTCCAGCAATTCCGTCGATAAAATTATATTGCGAGTATCTGGATTCAAAAAATCAGTCCAACTTTCAGTACTGAGAGTAATGGGTGGATATTAAAAGAAAACCAGTATAATATTGACTGGATCGAAATATGGTGATCATTTGCCAAATTTTTTCAGCGAATCACTTCACAAAATGAATTGGGTATTTCAATTTAACTTTAGATCATTCTCATGTATTCGCAGCTATTCGCAACCTGATTGTTTTTTTACAGACGAAATGAACATGGATATTCAATTCGAGCATGAACTTGATGGGGAAGTAGGAATTATGACAACGGAGATTAATAGTCAATAATATAATAATGAATAATGATATTTTTGTAATAATAGTTTTTTATTGCATTTACATTTTAGATACAAAATTTATGAACATCAAATTCTCTTAATTATTGCTCTGTAATCAACTCCATAAGTGGCATTGAAATATTATTGATGTCCATTGATCTCCAGTTAACAGTCCGTGCGACCAATATCGGTGTTATTACGCCTGCATAGCTCACAGGCTTCTGAATACGGTCTCATAGATAGGGCATCCGCATTCCTATGTAATCGTCCTGGCCGATGTTTGATTTTGAAATGGTACTGATTCAGCTTTTATTTCCTTCTGAATCTTCCATCTCCAGTAGTCATTTCAGGGCCGCGTGATCGATCCTAATGAGAAACTACCTTCCATGAAGGTATTTGTGCCCTGACTAACTCTAGAAGTTTCTTTCCTGGTGACACAGTAATTTCTTTCGGGCCTTGACATCACCCTGCTGTAGTATGATGACTTTTTCCTGACCATCTTGCATCTGTGATAACACAGCTTCAAATCATCTAGGTACACCAGTCAAGTTTTCCAAGTGTGTCCACGCAATATCAGCTTCAACAATCTCTCGAAGGTTGCCGGAGCATTACAGAGACCAAAAGGCATAACAATTAACTGATACAGTCTGCTAACAGTAGTCGTTTTCATGTCTGCCCACTTGCCAGTATCCGCTCTTCAGGTCAGTGTTGAAAACCATTGCGAGCCTGCTAATGTGGTCGAGGTGTCGTCTATTCTGGGTAATGGGTAGCTGTCCTTCTCCGTGACGTCATTCAGTTTTCTATGGTCTACACAGAATCTTGTTGATCTATCCTTTTTGGAAACGAGTACCACCGGGGCGGACCATGGACTTGATGATTCTTCGATAACGCCATATTTGGTTATTTTCTTTACAAGCTCTTCCATCTCCCGTTGCTTGGCTATGGTAATCTTTTTGGTGCTTGTTGGATCAGATGGGCTTGACCAGTATCTTTCCTGTGCTGTACTAGGTTAGTTCGTCTTGTTGGTGATCCTACGTCACATTCCTAGACAATCAATTTCATGGCGGCTCTGTACTCATTCGGTGACAAATGTTTCAAGGATTTCTCTTCTTGATGGTTCTCAGTATTTCATCAAACGTGCCTTCTCTGTCCGGATATTTGCACGTTTCCGCAATCTGCTACCCATCAACTGGCTCGCATACTTTTATAATGTCTCCTTTTCGAACTGTTATTCCAGCAGGGAATGCATTGGCAATTCTCACAGGGATGTCTTGTTTTGTCCTAATAAGAGGTCGTGCAAGTGATAATTTGCTGGGGGATTTTCCACAGTACGCAGTACCCAGGATCTCCTTTCAGTCGAGCTCCAACGATCTTATCTGATAAATCGAGTATGCTGACAGTTTTGGCTATCCGAAATTTCACAGAACGTCCCCTTTCGGATGAATAAATTATTGTTCTCCAAATTCCATGGTTTTCTGCTCACCATCGAAAGAAAATCCATAGTCGCTGATCAGATCCATCCCAACAATAAACTCATCTGCTCTATCTGCCATAAAAACTGTTTCCATTATCCTCAGTCTTCCAAGAGATAATGTGATGTCCGCTTTTTCTTGTATCGGTGCATTCTCTCCAGTGACCGTTCGTAGGACGAAAGTTGGATGTGAGCGGCCTTACGCTGTCTGCTTCTAGGATACCGCTTCGGACCATGGAAACTGGGGCACCAGTGTCTGTAGTGCATAGTACGTCTCTTTGGTTCACCTTTTCTCTTATCGTCAAAAATCGGTGGTTCTTCTTATCGTGTTGACGTGGATGACCCTGGAGGCTTCGTTATCGCTAGCCAACATGCGCTTCGATATGCTGGCTACTTTTAGTTTTCCTGGTATCTGGGCATCCAGATAGGCACCGCATCAACTTCTGTTTTTGGAACGTAGTTCCCTATCGCGCGTTGCGAAAGAGGGCTAGACGGAATAAATTAAGACCAGAAGTTGTAACGAGACTTTCGTTATGGTTGTGCGGCGTGCGCGTGTTTCTCTGTCTCTCTCTCTCTCTCTCTCTCATAGAAAGCAAGCCAGTTATTTTCGTTTCGTCTTTCTATTTCACATTGAACAGTGTGGTGTATACAGGTTTTTTGTACATAATAAATAATAAAAAATAATAACAATAATGAATCCTGACAGTATTTCTGCATAAGATCCGGATATTGCTGATGGAGTTAGGTAAGTAGAGATTATATACAGACAATAATAAATGCTTATGTATTTTTAGCAAGTACGCATTATAACTTCTCTTTACTATTGTGCTTACCAAGTCATACTCGTTATAATCTCTCCATTATTGTGTGTTGAGCAAGTGTACACGTCATAACTTTGATAAATTTAAAAGCAAATTATATTTTAATATTACAATATCAATGCGTATGTATTTAGCAAGCCGTGCGTGTTCTAACCTATACGCTGTTGTGTTTACAAAGTCCCGCGCATCTATGACGTGTACGAAAGAATAGACAGACAGAGTGCATATATATATATATATATATAGAGATGTACACGGTCATTGTGAATCCCGTGAAGCATATGAACGAGACGCAGTTTAGCCCGGAGTAACCTTGTTAGTCCCGATATCGGGCTCTACAAAGTATCACCCTGTATCTCTTCACTGGGTGATCAGAACTGAATGCAGGTCATTTCCCACGTTTTAGATCGGGAACACAATATACCATTTCCATAACCAACATACGCGATATAGTTCTTTGGTTCGAACTGTAGGGGGCGCTTTCCGTATATAGGGATATACACTGCAGAATTATATACTTCTTTGTAGAGCCCACGAACTTTTGTATCGTTGTGTAGCCCTAAATTTGGCAACATCGCAATCGCTGCCTTCATGAATGTAATATATATGAATTGCTGTATCCGTGATCTGTCCTAGCGCAAGGAGTAGTTCCTAAATCAATATAAAAAATATGTATCGTTAATTTTTCAGATTAGGGAATTTGAGTTTGAAATAGCTACAATATTCGAAGATATATTTACCAATTTTTTTTCTGAGGGGAATTTTGTGCGATCAGTCCTTCTACATAAAGGATGGTTGGAAAAAAGTACAAAATAACCAATATTGGCTTGAAAGCCTCATTCTTCAGTTTTCATTGTGGATTTAATTTTTGTGCATCAAACGATAAGAATACATTCACACTGATGTAGACCATAAAGGGAAAAAGGTCTACCAAGAATATTAGGCAAATATAATTTCCAACTGAGGAGCGATATAATGATCTCAACCATCGTGAAGATTGGATATCGGAACTCTCAACAATTTTTTGAGGCAAAGGCACTTTTTTATTGACTTTTTTGGAATGCAATTTTGCGGTCTTTTCTAGTTAAAATTCAAAGAACTTTTCATGTTTTTTTTCTACAAATCCACTTACATCAATTGATAAAAAAGAAGAGTTCACCTATACAAAATAGGTTGAACCACCTGAAATCATCATATTAAATTGAAGCCCAGATGAGTCTGTTGAGGAAAGAGATTCTGCATTGTACACAGGGAATAATCTCATCAGTTTTCAATTGCGGAAAAATACATACACATGAAGTTCCGGTTCATTGATTTATTTTTTCTATCCTAGAAAGCTGTAACATCGACAATATTGAAGTAATAACTCGACAATATGCATCTTTTGTTGGTAATTCAAAGATCTGGTTGAATGTTCAGTGGTTCAGAAATTTGTTCTCTCAAAATCTGGTTTTGTAATGCTTGATTAAGATTATGCCCTGTTTTATTTGGATAATATTAATATCGGGAGGGTGCTTAGAGATCGATTGTGAATAAATGATAAAGAATTAAAATACAAGTAGTATATATTTCGTTCAATTGAATTAAAATATGCAGAAATATTTGTTGGAAAAAAATATCTCGGAAAACCTAGTTTCAGGAACAACTAGAGATAACGAAATGAAGCTCCTCAGGAAAGTAGGCAATTGTTTTTTATGTGCATGTTTTTCGAACCAAACAAAAACTGAATTATTCGCTGATGAGTACTCAATACTTTTTTGGGGTATTCCAATCACATGAAACCATTAATATACTTGGCATAAAAACAGAAAAATCCATATTTTCACAATTATTATTTCCATGGAAAACTGTCTAGATCAATCATCGGCAAATTTTATGTGAGCAGCAGTTCGTAGAGATATTATTTTCTTCTATCGGAAAATTTTTATTATCTTTATATTGATATTAATGAAATATTGAACAGAAATGTATTATCCACTTTTTCCTATCTTACTTCTAAATCAATATTTATAACTCCGAAATTTCAGAATGAAATATAAATTTAATGAATATATGAGATATTGAATTTGTTGTTCCTTCTCTTCCGCTAAGGAAGCGATCGACTATACAAAAAGCCTGAACAAACAATTGGATGAGAGATTGGTCATCTTATTCTTACTCCATATTTGAACCTGAATGGAAGTAACATAATGTTCTCATGAAGTTCTGATCGGTGCTATTTCATGAATTATTCATAAAAATAATGTATATTATGCCGAATAGGATTTAATCATTCAGATATACTTCCCGAAAACTCGGACCTGAAACAGTAATAGGTATGTTTCTTTGTAGAGGAGAAAAACACAAGGAGTTGAATATTCCAGTTTCTGATGAAGTACAGATTTTTTTTTTATTCTCAAATCTTCCAGATAATTTTTCATCCATTGATATCTTATTGCAAAATTTTGGAGATAAATATTTGTTTGGGAGTAAAACTTAAAATGATCGAAAAACCAGTTTTAGTTCAATATTTTTTTTCACTTGAACTCCCTTGAATGGACTCATTCTTGGAGTATATAAAAAATCAATTAGCACAGATAATCTTCGAACAAAAATTTTATATGAAATGAGTTTGAGTTAAATGAAATGATTTTTTCATCATATACTTCTTCAAGAATAATGTTTGATGCGATATTAGACACTAATGGAAATGGTAATTTTTGGTGGTGGCACTTTCTTCTTGCAAATTTAAATTGTGTAAATATTGTTTTTCTCAATATTGTACACACAGTGGGAAAACTTATTTATATTTATCATTTTTGAACCCGTAAAATGAGGGAGTCACCTGAATAAAAAACACATTTATTGAATTTAACATTATTAAAACAATTCAGAATGAAATAAAATATTGATTCGTTTGAAAATATGAACAGGATGTTTATAAAATCAAATGTTGAATCATCTGCGACTGAAAGAGAAACTCAAGTCACTATCTTCCATCGTTCAAGATAACCTCTTGTGAGGAATTCATGTTGAAAAGGGATATATTCTCAATTGAATATTCAATAGAAAGATTTTTCTGTGAATCAAAAAAATCCACGATAAAAATTTAAATTATGTTTTGTGAATGACTAACAGAAAACAACTACTCCCAAGGCTGAAGCCACACTGGACATTAAACTACATCTGATAGATATTCTGAAAAGACCGTAACTCAAAAGAAAAAAATCTGAAATTGAAAATATGCTTTTTCATTGAGATTATTATTTGATTTTCTATTCCAGTCTTGATTAGGGAACTCATAGAGATGAATGAGGCGAAGAAGAATGTTTTCCAAGAGAGAGTACCTACCAAAAAATCATTTGTAACATTGACGAGAGGCATCGATCTAATTAGATCTTCAATACATTTTTGTCGACGAAAATCTATTTCACGCTTCAACGAGAATCAGGAAGACCGGAAGAAATGGAAACACATTTTTAGAAGCAATACCACTTTGCAAAGATGGGAAGTAAGGAACATCTCTTTCGGAGAGGCACTTTGAAATCAGTGTTTTTCGACATCAAAACCTGTCATGGGGTATGATAGATTGATTTGTTTGAAAATATTAACAGGATGTTCATAAAATTAGATGTGGAATCATCTGCGACTGAAAGATAAACTTAAGTCACTATCTTCCATCGTTCAAGATAACCTCTTGTGGGGTATTCATGTTGAAAAGGGAAACATTCTCAATTGAATATTGAATGGAAATATTTTTCTGTCCATAGAAAATCTCACGATAAAAATTAAGTTATTTTTTGTGAATGTCTAACAGAGAACAACTACTTCTCCGACTGAAACAACGCTGGCATTGGACTACATCTGATATTCTGAAAACTCTCAAAAGAAAAAAAAATCTAAAATTCAAAATTTGCTTTTTTATTCAGATAGTTATTTGATTTTCTATTCCAGTCCTAATTGAGAACTCATATAGATGAATGAGGCAAAGGAGAATGTTTTTCAAAAGAGAGTACTCACCAGAAATCATTTGTAGCATTGATGCAAGAGAGGCATCGCATTCACTATAGGTCTTCAATAAATTTTTGTTGACGAAAATTTATTTCACGCTTCCACGATCATCAGGAAGACCGGAAGAAATGGGAACTACATTTTTTAGAGCAATCTCACATTTAAACCTGGCATGGGGTAAGAAGATTGATTTGTTGAAAATATGAACAGGATGTTCATAAAATCATGTGGAATAATCTGCGACTGAAAGATTAACTTTAGTCACTATCTTCAATCGTTTGATAGTGCAAGAGCTGATGAAATATTTTTCCGAATTATCTGAGCAATATGCAGACTCATGTAAAGGAGTGAACGATAGGTATATAGGGGTGTACCCTTGTTGAACATGCAAGGAATAATGCTCTGTTCACCTATTCTGATCAATATTCGATTAATTTACGTTTTATCGAGGGTAATATCATATGTGCTAGGTTTTGTCGCAAATGTTTTTTTTGAAATTTTTCGAGAAAGATTTTGACTGAAATTATACTGACTGGATTTGCGGTCTTATTATCTGGCCGCAAATTGCAGAGTTAAATTTCCTAGAGGCAAAATGCTTGAGGGAAAAATCTCAGAGATTTTACGATAAAATCCTCCAGCACGAATGATATTTGATGAGAATATTTCCCAAATAACATTTGAAACTGGATAAAATTATCAGAATTGTGTTATATTTGAATTTTCAAAGGGAAAATTACAACAATTCTTCTCGTTCCAAACTTGAAGGAATTGTGTGTCCGTTTCTGAATGCCTTGGCCTTTGACTAATGTGGCCATTCCATAGTTATCTTTGGTCAATCATCTTTCAAGAATTAATTCATTCAGCTATTTTTAATTTCGTAAATAAAAATATATTTTCTCAAAAGAACTGCTGTGCTATTCGTTCATTTTCATTGCATACTTGGGAGTGTTTATCCACCCATACACTGAACACTGAAATATGTATGTCTTCATTTGTAACGAATATAATTTTTATGATCCTAACTTGAAAAGTAACGAAACAACCATATAAATTTTCAACCCACTATATCACCCCTTTAGGGGTTAAATTTCAGAAAAACACTGAAACACGTATTTATGTATTTGTAACAAAGACCTATAATTATAATTTTCATGAACTCCACCTGGAAAAAAACTAACGGTACTCCCACACAATTTCAACCCCCCAATTTTAACCCTTTAGTGTTGAATTTTAAAAAAAAAACCGAAATTTGTGATTTTATTCAGACAGATAAGCCCAAATACCAATTTTTCTGTCTCTACTTCAAAACTTTCGCACCTTTTCTCGCCCCCCTCTGAGGATGGAATAAGAATACGCAGAGGTTTATATGAAAACCTTCAAATTTAATATCTAGTTTCTCCAGATACGAGAGTTTTTCCTGATTCAGAATTATATGCAGATATTTCCATATAACCGGTTTACTTTTCATTTTGGGATTACTGTCCGCAGCTACTCAGATCGGGAAATTCAACTTTGTCACCTGAACCTGACTCATACGGTAATCAACCTGATAAAACAAAAAAAATATATACCCTCAACCCAAACGAGTTGTTTTTTATTTTTGCCTTTTCTGCAAGTCACCGCAAGCTCACTGGGTTTGAAATCCCCTTTAAAAAATTTTGAAATGAAAACGCGGAGGTAGTAGAGGCAACGCCGCCGGGACACACAAAGGCCATTTCAATATAGGCAAATACGTCTGGGATTCATAGCGTACTGAAAGAATAATTGGTCTACAACGTTCAAAGGAGTATACAAATTTTTTAAAAATTGAGAATTGTTTCCAAGTGTGCTTCGACGGAAAAATGATGGAATGATGTCATTGACTGGAATATACTCTTCGCCCATTCTGAAAAGTGCGGGTTCAAGAGCGACCCGTTCATTTGTAGGCTTCCAACTACGTAATAACATATATATATATATATATATATATATATATATATAAAATATATATATATGCATATATATATATATATATATATATATATATATATATATATATATGCTATATATATATATATGCATATATATATATATATATAACTTGAAAAAAAATTTTTATTACAATTCCTTCACTAATTAATCGAAAGGAACTTCGTTCCATCCGGTGTCCCTGACACCTCTCAAGTTTTTTATCTCACTGTGCATTCCTTTCATAGTTTTCTAAACCGTGTTGATTATTTCCTTCAGGCCTACGATCTGTCCCTCGGTTTCCTGGATAATCTGTTTGAGAAGTGCTTTCTGTTATTCCCGTTCCCTTTTTTGTTCTTCCAGAATTTTCCGGAAATTTTCCATTTCCTTTTGTTTTTCAGTCGACGTTCCTAGTCTTCTTTTTTTTTCGACTCGCCGCCTGTCCTCGTCTTTTTAGTTTTCTACTTGCCGCCTTTCCTCCTCTACTTGTTTTCTACTCGCCGTCTTTCATCGTCTTTTTGTTCTTCTACTCGCCGCCTTCCCTCGTCTTCTTAATGTTCTTTTCGTTTTTCTCTCAGCATTCGTCTCTCTTGATCGTGAAATTATTGTTTAATCATTTCCATCATGGCTTCCATCTCGTCATAAGGTTTCTCGTATTCACCATCAATTGTTCACGAATAGTCACTAAAAACCCTCACTCCCGACACCAACTGTTAAGAATCTGGGGTTCAAAATAGTCCGATAAATTCAATCCGTCTTATTACACTTTGAAACACATCTCAATAGTATATTTCGAAATACAATACTTGTTCACAATAACAATGCTCAACAATATTCCCAAGACTATCTTCTGACTAACTGCCGACTTCTGACTGACTCGCCTGTCGCATTTGACCCGCTATATATAGAACGGCCAAAATTTCCCGAATAGTAGCGATCGAAAATGTTCCATAACGTCATTGCTAACGGTCGGATTTCTTCTCGAGTCTTCGAATGGCGGTTATCGATTATCTGGAGCAAGACATCATCGGTAACGGCCGTTTCTCGAATTCTCCAATGGCGGTTATTGAAAATCTGGAGCATGACAACATCGGAACACCCAACGGCTGGCCAACGAATATTGTGAACAGCACAGCGGTGGACTCAGGGTATTTTCGTGTTTTCCGTAACAATATTCTGAATGGTCTGACTTATTCTTTCTCAATACCGTGACCAACAGGTGACGCGTTCTCAGTAACTTTCATTTCATGACACTTTGATGACATCTCGTTTCACCCTTGTTTGAAAGAGGGACCTATGCATCCTAGTGGGGGTATTATCTGGATACAGGGTGTTAATTGAGTACGTTGACAAACTTCGGGAGGTATCGAGTTATCAAAATACATTTCAATAGTTTTTGGAGTTTACTTCGACATTTTCGACCATAGTCAATTCAAATGGGGCAAGTACAATCCATGCAACAGTGCGCACGATACAAAATAATTCATTTCTCAAATAATTCACAGGGTCCTCCTTTTTTCAGAGTCAAGCCTTGTTCAACCCTCCAGTTTTTTCCGCCACCACTGACAGATTATGAGAAAAGAATATTTTATGTTGTTTCATTTAAAAAATTTTTGTTCTGTTTCTCATTCACTTATACGGTTCAGGAGCTATAATGAAAATATCAATGCAAACATTTTCCAGTATCGCATAACATAACGAAATTTGAGAAGCAAACATTCTCACAAACTTCGAGGAGTGATTCTTCGGAAGATTTCAGTACGAAAAGTTCATATAAACATATGTCCCAAACAGCTTGATTTTTGAGGTACTGGGCGATCAAAATATTTTTTTTTTCAAGAGTCTTTGGCGTTTACTTCGACATTTTCGACAATATCAGTTCAAATTGGGCAAGTATAATCCATTCAACAGTGCGCAAAATACAAAATAATTTATTTCTCAAATAATTTACAGGGTTCTCCTTTTTTGAGTGTCAAGCCTTGTTCAACCCATTAGATTTTTTTATCCGCCGCCACTGACAGATTATAAAAAAGGAATATTCATTTATTCGTACAGTTAAGAAGCTATAGTGAAAAAATGAATGCAAACATTTTCCAGTATCGCATACATAGTTTTTGTGATATCTAACAGAAAACAACTTCTTCCCCGCCACTGCGGCATGCTGGGTATTGAACTACATCTGATGAATATAGTGAAAAACCTAACTTTCATCCTGGAATTCTGATAGTGAAAATTTACATTTTCGAATAGATATGAATCCTATTTATCCAGTCTTGATAGAGAACTCATATAGATTTTTTCTCATTCTGAAAAAAGATTTTTTCCAATTGCAAGTGAATGTTCCCTTTTCAACATAATTTTTTTTCCAGAAGGTGATCTTGTACGATGGGAGATAGTTAACCCCGAAAAAGTAAGTTAATGAAATTTTTCTGTTAGTGTGGAATACAGTATTTATTAAAAAAAAATTTTGAATCTACCATTCTTTAAGAAGAATGGTTTGTATTTTCTTCAGCAGTAACGCAGAAATTTTCCAATCAATTTCAGTTCATAAAAATAGCAAAGTGGGCTTCGATGTTAATTCATTCATTTAAATATCAATAACTTGCCAGTTATCGAATGAACGTCATACGATGCGAACGCAGAAATTCAAATAAAATAATTTTGTTTTGACCTGATGATGACAAATACTATGTCGAAACGCCGTTAAGAGAAATTGTATGAATTGACTGAATCAGACCTTCATTCCGAGAAATTAAAGAAAATATATAAATATACATATATATATATATATATATATATATATATATTTATATATATATTTATAAATATACAAGTATGTATGTTTATTGACATAATATGGTATAGTTACAAGTTGAAATTTAAAACATTTCAATAAACACAAATAAACCACAGAAACTATCTGGGCGACAGTTTGTACGTGGTGAGATAATTAAAAATAAATAATTGAAATATATAAAAGGAACTTAGTACTTAAACCTAAGCCTATCCAACGAATATCCATCGAAATAATTCAGTAGATGATATGATCATTCAACAAGTAACAAAAAAGGAAATGGTGATTTCACATATCATCATAAAAATCATCATTGCATAACTATGGCATCACAATCAAAACACGTTTTCCTTAGGATTGTCAATTAATTCATATACCTCTCTTCTTGGCCTACTCATTATATAACTTTTCACTTCAGTCTTAAATCTTTTGACTGTATTTTCCTTTTTGGTATTATCTAGCAGGGTGTTGAATAATTTAGTCCCTGGATACACCGATGTATTTGTTCATAATGGGTGTAACATACTTTTTTTATTTCTGGTTTCATAGACATATTGTCTTATATTGACGAGCAAATAATATATCTGTCAGTTATTTAATACTTTCGCTTCGGCAAAAAGTTAATCAGTATCATATCTATTGTGTTTGTTCAATAGTAATTTCAAAAATTCATCTTGCGAAACCTGTATTGCATAATAGCGTGCTCTTGAAACACCTCCCTAACCTATGATTCCATAACTCAAATATTATTCCACCAAACTATTATTCTTTATTTTTCATTCAAGAATTCAACATTTCTATATGAAATACACCTTAATTTTTTTGATAGGTAGTCCACATGAGTTTTGCATCTAAAGGTACGATCCAACATTATTCCCAAATATTTAATTTCATTTGCTGGCCTGATTGTGGAAGAATTTTGTATGGTTATATCATAGTTTGGAAGAGCTGTCTCAAAGCTACCAAAAGGTAAGTAAACCGTTTTTTTGAAATTCACCGATAATAATATGTAGTCCAGCCAGGATTTAATTTGCGAAAAATGCTTTTTAATTTTAATTTTCAAATTGTACCAGTTTGTGTCCTCATAGATAACCACAGTATCTAGCTGATGATTCTACCCTCTTTCTCCAATAAAAATATGTTATTCATATAAATAGTGAATAACAAAGGACCCAACACCGTCCCTTGAGGCACACCAAATGGTATTTCTTTTGTTTCGGTAATTTTATCATTTATTTTGACCTGTTGTTTTCGGTTTGTCAACTAACTTTCAAAAAAACTATTTGCTATACCTCTTACTCCCATGTCCCTCAAGGTTTTCAGTAGAATGGAATGGTGGACGGTGTCGAAAGCCTTCGCCAAGTCAAGAAATATACCGATTACTGGTTCACCTTCATCTATGCATCCGTAAATAGTGTTTGCTAATAAATGTATTGCATCTTGAGTTGACTTGTGGTTTCTAAATCTGAATCGAGAGTTTGAAAGTAAATTGTGTTTTTCCAGGAATTTGTTTACTCTAGCTTTCACAATCTTTTCTAATACTTCAGCCAGGCTTGTTATCAGTGCAATTGGTCTGTGATTTGGTTGTGATAATTTATTTTTGCCTTCTTTATTAATTTTTCTGTTGCACTTCTACAATTCAAATATTCAATTTTTTTGAGATTATTATTAGGATTTCTTTTGAATTCAACATGTAAATAATTTTTTTTGTTAAGAGATTTCACCAGCGAGAATGCAATCCATGCTTTTCGTTTTTTTTTCATTATTTTCATCCTTGTGTAAATATTTGATTGTTGTATTGCTTTCTGTATGATATTTATCAATTTGTTTTGGTATCTAGATCTGGTTCCATTTTAATTTATTTTTTTTTTTTTTTTTTGTATTGAGAACGAGTTGCAATGAAGTAGTATGATGATCAGTTATAGGTGTGGCGATTGCCAACGGTAGTATGGTATCATAATTATTTGTATGAACAAATATATGTCAAGATATGTGTGTGTGAATCATTTTGTACTCTAGTGGGGATATTGATTGCTGACCTGTTATCATGTTCACTCATGCTATCAATATAGTTTTTTGTTTCCTTTGTTTCTTCCAATATGTCAATATTAATACACATTTTTCGTTATTATTTTCTAATATGGCATTAAACTCATTGATAAACGTGTTCACATCACTAGCAGGTGATCTGTAAAATGAATTTATTACTCGTCCCTTTTTGTGGGTATAATGGGATTAATAAATAGTTATGAATTATTGAACTTCACTTCACTCATGCTCCCCGAATATAGGTAAAATATTTTTCCTACGTGTTTTCGTCTGTTGAAAACAAATACGGAAGAAAAATGCGGCGGTCTTATCCCGTTTCAAGTTAGAACACTTTAAATTTTTTTTATTTTATTTCAAACACGTTTTTTGCACAGAAATAATTAAAATTTTTCAAAAGATTAACAGAACACTAAATCATCATTGCGGCAAATTTGTATAAAATACAGCCGATTCTATCAAAAATGTTACTGATAAAAACCTTTTTGAAAACAAGCCTTTATTCAAGCCGTGAATTAAAACGTATAAAATAAGTTCAAGTCATCGTTGACAATGTTTTTTTTTTTATCATTTGGTTTTGAAAAGCTTGTCGGGCGAAGTGGTCATAAAAGTAGGTACCAATTCATTTGATTGGGCAGTGATTGGTTGGTAAGTGAGAACTTACAGTATTTAATTTTCACAAAGTATTCATAACAGTAGCTATCAATTAATTTCATTGGACAATGATTGGTTGCTGAGTATCAACTTGTCGAAGTATTAATTTCATCACAATTCGCACGACTAGCTTTTTAAAACCAAATAATTCAACAACAAATAATTGAATCATTGTCAGCGATGACTTAAACTTATTTTATACGTTTCAGTACACGGATTACATGGAAGCTCATCTTTAAAAAGCTTTTTTATTTTTTGATTTCCAGTTAGTTCGCTTCAATCTGTTCATTTTTAGTAGAGCATCGTTATTACAAGGTCTCTTCTCTGTAAGTTTTGAGCTGAAAGAAATCATGATCTTCGACCCCAAAAACTCTCACACACCAATTTGAATGGAATCTAACCATAATCACAAAATTTGTTCGCCATGCTGAAGTCGCCATCTTAAATCAATAGATTTGGTCAAAAAATTCATAATCCCTGAATCTGAAAATCCCCACATACCAACTTTGATTAAAATATGACCATAATCATGAAACTCGTCCTCCATCGTGTGGGCACCATTTCGAATTTATGAATTTGGACAAAAAATTCAAAACTTCCGACCGCGAAAACCGCTGCATACCAATTTTGAATGGAATCGGACAGAAATCACAAAATTCGTCGGGGGTCGCCATCTTGGATTCACGAATTTTGACAGGAAATTCATAACCTCCGTTCACAAAAATCCCCGCATACTAGTTTTGAATCGAATTGGACCGTAATCACAAAACTCGTACGCCATCTTGTAGCCGCCATTTTGAATTCATGAATTTTGACAAAAAATGCATAACTTCCGACCCCGAAAACCCCCATACATCAATTTGAATCAAATCGGACCATAATCACGAAACTCGTTCGCCATCTTGGAGCCGCTATTCTGAATTCATGAATTTTTTGTCAAAATCTCCGATCCCGAAAACTCCCATATACCAATTTTGAATCAAATCGGATCATAATTACAAATTTCGTCCGCCATTCTGTTTTTTTCTGTTACAAAAATTCCTTAAATCAATCGAATCACTAGAAGTAGGTCAAAATTCACTTGCAAGATTTGACCCTAACGAACGAACTAACAAGTGAAACTAAATAAAAGCTTGTAAAAATTCTCCTTCTTCAACACGTACGCGTTCCTGCCTTCTGAAAACGAATCTGAAAGAAAAATGCGGCGGTCTCGTACCGTTTCCGTATCAAAACACTTCATACTTTTGTATTACCTCATTTTCAAGCACCGTTCTCTCGCACAGAAATTACTCAAAGTATCTCCTTTTTCCAAACATCGTAAGTTATGAACATTATATCATTTTCGGCCCATTTTGGCACAAAATACTGTCGGTTCTACCAAAAAAATCCTCCGTGTTCAACACATACATCTCAGCCTCTCCTCGCATCATCACAACAACCTGACTTAACCTCAATCTGAGTCATATGCTAGAAGTCAGGATTTCTAACATATGACTCAGATTGGGGTTAAGTCAGGTTGTTGTTGATGATGCGAGGAGAGGCTAAGATGTATGTGTTGAAGACGGAGGATTTTTTCGGTAGAACCGACAGTATTTTGTGCCAAAATGTGCCGAAAATGATATAATGTTCATAACTTACGATGTTTGGAAGAAGAAGATACCTTGAGTAATTTCTGTGCGAGAAAACGGTGCTTGAAAATGAGGTTTTACAAAAGTATGAAGTGTTTTAATACGGAAACGGTACGAGACCGCCGCATTTTTCTTCCAGATTCGTTTTCAGAAGGAAAAAACACGTAAGAAAATTATTTTACCTATATTCGGGATCATGGGTACACTAACTCAATATTTACCTGAAAAGATTACCAGACGTGGATCTTGTTTTACTGTTATCACCTGCACGTCAGCATCAACATAAACATGTAGAAGTATTGCTTTTTCAGTCCTCTTGAAAATCAACTTGACATTCAGTGTTTTTTTTACGTATCGGCAAATTCGTTTTGAAGATTTCCACAAGTCCATGTTTGCCTTGGTTTGATATCCACCAAGTAGCCTCATAGATTAACAGAAGTTGGGTCTTGTTCCTCGAACAGCATACGTTAGGCACCCAATCAATTTTCTACATTCACTCTCCAATTCTCTGTTTTCCGCTGGTTCTGGAGATATATGCATATTAGGATTCATTGGAGTAGCAACTGGTTTGCAGTTCGCCAAGTCGAATCGCTGAAGAACATTCTCAAAATAGCCCCTTTGACTCATTTCTAAGGTACCTTGAATTTGCACTATATTTCTCCCAAGATAATTGAAAACTCTACCTAAATATTTCACTTTGAAATTTTCATTCAAAGTTGTTTTCATTTTTTCCATCACTTGTTCATCATCCCCCACCAACAACAAATCATCGACCAACAGTAGCAAATATAGATTTTTGTCAATATTTCTATTAATATATGGCTTTGCAAAAATCCATTGGATTTTTCATTCCAATACCTTGGCGATTTTTTCAAACCATACAACGATTTATTCAGTTTAAGTGCTTTGTCATCTTGGCATATAATAATAATAATAATAATAATAATAATAATAATAATAATAATAATAATAATAATAATAATAATAATAATAATAATAATAATAATAATAATAATAATAATATCGTCTTTATTATTTCCATATGTGTACAGTATAATTACATCAAAATTGACAGATATGAAATATTAGGAAATAAAGGGCGAAGTTCATTTTCTGCAAATCAAACACTTGCAGACAATGTTCTTCCACTTAACCCCTAAAAGAGAGAAATGGATTGATAGACAAAAGAAAAAAAATATAAACAAACCTATCATTTACAATTCAACATGTTGTTTGTGAAATTTGAATAATTTCAATCTGAGCAATGCAAAATCAAGTATTCTCCTCTGAGAAATAAACAAACAGTTTTTAGTAAATATATTCAGCTCTGAGAATTGAACAAATAGTTTTAAGTAGTTAATTTGTATCTATTTGGATGAAGAGCTTTGAAGTTATCTGGTTGCCTTCTGGTTTTGATAGGTATGCCTTCTGGTTTTGATAGGTAAACCTCCTCCTTGATGTCACCGTACAAAAAAGCACTTTCGACATCCATTTGTTATTCAGGAAGATTTTAGTGATCAGCAACTGCTGATAAAATGCGTAAAGTCGCCAATCTTGCTACTTCTGCATGAATTTATAAGAAATCAAATTCATCTTGCTGTTGAAAACCTCTAGCCACCAAACGGGATTTCTACTGAACTGGTTCTCCTATTTCATTCCTTTCAATTCTAATACCCATATAGTGTCTATATTGTGCTTATGGGCTGGTAAATCCATCTCCGTCTATGTTTTATTCTCTTCCAATGCCTCGAACTCATTTTTAATGGTTTCCTTTCATGAATTATTGTTTTCGCCTTCCACAGCTTCCTTGAAAGTTACAACATCACCTTGTTCACTCAGGCAAGAAAGTCCTGTATCAAATTCACCAAATCGTTCGGTCCTTGTGATGAGGTTTTGATTTCGAAAGCTATATGGTTGATCCGTTTGATTTTCATCTTCTATTTGTTGCGACATTTCATAATTTCTAGAAAAGTTTACAAGTTCAAAATTGTTTTCTATTTGTTGCAGCATTTCATCATTTCTAGAAAAGTCTTCAAGTTCACTATTGTTTTCTTTCTGTTGCGGCATTCCATAATTTTCTCCATTGGCCTCCTGCACTCCAACTTTCGGACTCATACACATTTGGGGTTTGAATACTACATCACAAGCTATTGTCATATTCCTATTTTCAAGAAAATATACCTAAACGCTTTGACGTCCTCTCCATAGTCAACGAAAATTCCCTTTTCGATCTTCGAATCACATTTCTTCCGCTTCTCTTCAGGCACATGAACGAATACTTCCGAGCCAAATATTTGAAGATTTATCAAATGTTCATAACTGAACTATTTGCTAAGCCATAACTCGAAAGAAGATTTATTTGTGATTGAGCTATTTCCAGTGCGATTGATCACGTTCAAAGCCATATTGACTGCTTCTGCTCGATACGAGTTTGGCAAATTTTCAGTTCGCAACATTGTTCTGGCTGCTTCCACAATGGTACGCATTTCTCTACCCACCTTGTCATTTTTTTCTGCAATATATGGTACTGACTTTTGATGCCGACTTCCTAGCTGTTCTAGAAGCTTTTTTATTTCGAAATTTACAAACTTTGATCCATTGTCTGTTCGAATCATTTTGACACAGTGCTCGGCATCCTTCTCAACACTGGCTAGAAAATTTCTCAACTCGTCGATAACTTCATATTTCCGTTACAAAAATTACACGGTTTTGCAGTGGGAATAATCGCCTTTTATCAATAAAAAATATTTCAAGCCACCAATACTTTCCACATCCATCGGCCCACACAAGTCCATGTTAACAAGAACACCTGGTTCAGGATTTTTCGTGGAACTGGTGAACGATGATGTTTTCCTTCGAGTGGTTTTTCGCAAAAATGTTGTTTCTCTTCGTTCTGCTTTTTTAGACAATTTTTCATCTCGCCGGAATCTGCACTCACTGGCATCTCCAAATATGGTGAATCCTTCATAGAGTGCGCTACTCACAGATAATAAATGGACTTTCAAATCGAGAATTAATATAACGTTTTTGAGGATCATTGAAACTGGACTTGAATTGACATTTGTAATCACTTAAATTTCACCAACACCGATGGCTTCTAAAATTGATCCGTCTCCTATTTTAATAAATTTTTTGGAACTTGTGGGAGTGGAAAACCATTTTTCATGCCAGGTCATATGCTCGGTTGCCCCACTGTCAAGGTACTAATGTTGATCTGGTAGTATTCCATCATTATATAAGGAAATAGTGATAAACGTATCATTCCATTTTCTTTGTTTTTCCTAATTTTGCAATATTTGATAAAATGACCTGGTTTTTTACAAAACTGGCGGAGCTTGTTTTGATTATTGTTCCTAAAACACTCCTATTCCACGAGCAGATATAATGGAGAGATCTACGAACAGTAAACCTTCGATATCTCATACTGTTTTCTGCCCTAACTGGACGATTCCTGATTAGCACCTTCAATATCAAAAGAGTGCGGTGAATGACAATAATACAGTATCAATATACTCGTTATCTCTGGTTTATTGTTTTAGACACAAAGCGGCGCCTCAGACCCATTACGTGGCTCTGGTTTATGGAGATATTGGAGACACCATTTTGGTAGACCATCGGAAATTTTCAGGTCCTTTGGCCCAATAAAGTTGGTTTCCGGAGTTCTGTGAAATACTGAGAGTCTCAACGTCAAGTCAAAGCTCTTCTATTACACCTCTTCAGAGGAAAGGCTACGATAATAATGATAACTTGAAAATATACAAAAACCACATACCTTTTTTATATCAAACTTGTTGAGAACGTCAGCAGATTGGAAAGGATAACTTTCTCAATTGTATATTGGATAGAAAAAATTTTCCATTCAATTGAGAATGGTCGCCTTTTCAACATGAATACCCCACAAGAGGTTATTTTGAACGATGGAAGATAGTGACTGAAGTTTATCTTCCAGTCGCAGATGATTCCAGATCTGATTTCATGAACAGATTGTTCAAGGGTTGTAACGGAGAATTTTTCAGTTCCTTTACTGAGATCTGCTAGAATCAGGAATACGAGCCAGTACTACCTATATGGTGAGTACGATGGAATTAAATCTTTCTGTTTCAAAAGATTCAATCTTGAGGGATATATGGATGTAATTATAGTAAAATATGAATAAAAAAATCGAAATCATACAATTGATATTGCATATCAAAATAACTAATTACTATTGCTGTTGTATGTAATATTACGGCTTTCCTCAGCACAACACATGATTGTGGTGAGAGTCCTATTTTAGAGAAATATCATATGAATTTTTCGGAAACACTTATGTTCTACTTGGCTTCGTTGCGTTTTCAGTTGGGATTGCTATTTTCTGCACGTCTTGATTACTATTTGGATTGGATTCAATATGAGTCAAATTCTGTATCAATTCTCAAGGAATTATCCCGAAAGATTACTAAACATAACATGAATACACGTTGAGGTAGAAGGTAAAGAAGATTATTATGATACCATCAGAATAGCATCCATATATTTCCAGGTGATCATAGCTAATCAGTTTTTCGGTTTCTACATGAAAAATAAGAAGTACTTTATATTTGTTTTTTCGAAAATATTGACGGTTTTCGAGATCTTTAGCATGACAGGTTTTTTTTTCAAATATTCGTCACATATAATATTTGAAATTGACGATTTTTTCAAGCCCCAATCAAATTGATTTTCGATCGAATATTGTACGCTGGTGACTCTCTCGAACGATATATCTGAAATCTACCTATGTTATACAGGGTGCGAAAAACAGCTTGCCACACATTGTAAATAAAAATTTGCAAAATCTTCCTTATTTTAAACGGAACACCCTGTGAACTATCGATCCATAAGAAGCGCCCACAACTTCAAATTTCATCGCTCATTTCATTTCCTATGGTGAAGTTTAATAGTTTTTCTTAAAAACCTTTTTTTTTCGAGAAATGGCAATTCTTCCTATTTCTTGGCCATAATTTCAATGAACACCTTTTTTACCGCGAAATCCGTTTGAGACGACTGATTTGTATTACAAAAGATATCTTGTTTTGATTATGTACATTTCATATAACGTTGCCAGTCAATTTTTTCATTCTTTTAATATGTATGTACCTCATTTTTCTAAATGGAAAACTAATGTTTTCCATTGGATGCAGTATTTCACCTAAAAATCGTGCACTATGAAACCAAACACGACTATAGAAAAAAATGTTTTGAATAATACTAATGAATCAGTTCATTTAATATATTGGTGAATATTCAAATATGAAAGTCTGAGCTTAAGCTCCAGGAATTTATTTAATTCAAACTGACAAACTACAAAACTATACCAGAAAAAGTTCAATGAAACTTGATAATGAAACTTTCACAAAATATGTTCAACAAATTTTTCACTCCATGTCCGAAAGACCATACCATTCTGCGCAAGACAGCATATGCACAGAATAGGGAGCAATATGCATTCAGATTATATAATACAATGGAGAAATTTCAGATTTCTCGATTTTATGTGATCAAAGATAATGGTAATTATTGTCATAAATGGCCTTCCCACGCTTTCATCTTGAGTTGAATGGAACCAAGAATTCTGAGTGTCGAATCGGTCCATAAATACTAAACATACAAACCATACATATAAGAAGAGTCATGCTTCAATTTGGTACTTTGAGTTATTTGAAATATAAATACTTATACTTAACATATTTGGACTGAAGTAAAATGTTTTTTTCACTCAAATAATGTGTTGATTTCAAATTGGGTAACGACAGATATCCCTTTCAAAGCATTTATGTGATGAACTCAAAGCTATAACTGCTAAACCAACGAAGATGCACAACGCAATGTTGTATTTCCCTCATTGTTTTTGAGCCAATCGAATTGCTCAAATTTCGAACACTGAAGCAATCATATCAGTTTTGTAGTGATAAAACGTCTTCTCGCTGTTTTATACTGATAAAACTACTAGTAGATTCGATATTGTTGTTCGATAAAACCACTCTATGGCCCTGTCATTATATGTCAACGCATTCAATTCATATATTTATATAATTCAATTCCAATAGGAGAACAGAAAATGCAAAATTGATTAAATTAGGGATTTTGAGCTTTCTACATACATTGATTTGATATTGAAATTCAAATATATACATTTTTCCGACTTTCAAATGAGCCAAGTAATGCTATGAATCATATAACTCCCATATTCTCATACAATCAATAGATGTTGTAGAGTAGTGGGTAGGTAACCGACTGTTGTCACGCGGAGCCAAGCAACGTCGGGCGCGGATCGTACTTGGATAAGTGACCTCTTGAGAACACCGTGTGTCTTCACATCATTTTTGGCATTTTTTTTATGATCATAGGTTTTTATCCACTCAGTATATCGATAATCAATTAGAACCACTTTTGAACATACTTTTTTTTCGGACTGTCACGCGAAAGGCTCGGAATCGATTCCTAGCAGTGGACATTTTTTTTTGTCAAAATCCGTTCCAGCTACAATAATGTTTTATTCCATAGTGAAAAAATTATATATATTTTGAGTTTTTGAGTGAGTTCAAGAGCACTGAATAATCAGTATGAATGGATTGATCTGTAAAAAGATATTTAAACTTTTTTCTTAAGCATTTTTCCTCTAGGAAATTCAACTCGTGCAATTTGCGGCCTTCTTATCAAAGATCAAACCACTCGAACTTCGTTTTCGTGGTTTGATCAGGTAAGACCGCAAATCGCACTCAGTAAAATTTCCGGGCTCGAAAATTTCAAACAAATTTTGACTGGCATTCTCCGATTGTTATTTACTTATAACCTATACATGCTCCAAGTGTATGTCTAACATAAACTTACTCGTTGAATTAACATAAAAATAGGGAAAATACAAAATGAAACAAGAAGGTGGACTGAAGAGGCACCACAGTCCTCTCAGAGACCTTTGTCACAAACGAAAGGAACTCAGATGATACTTCATCGAGGGCTACCCAAAGCAGTTTTTCTGAACATATGTTTCCACTTCCTCTAAACCCCTCCTCCCAGAACCCTTCGATCGAATGTGTGATGTCAATGAACTCAACAAACAAGGTGCGTGAGAGTCAGAAGCCTCAACCTATATGCCGCAAGAAGAAGAAAAAAGGACATCTGACGATGCGCTTCTCCAATAGAGAACCAAATAGCTCAAAGAGGTTCATCTGAAACTCAAAGGAATCCCACTTCCAGGAACCACCCCAGTAGATACCAGAAATAAGGACTGGCAACCCCCGTGGACTACACTCAGCTAGCTACTGCAGCAAGTCTCTGCAACTGGTTATCCAGAGACAAACTAATGCTGGATTCGATGAGGATCAGCTACCAGCATTCCCAGATAATATGAGGGATGCCATTGCAGAAACCTGAACGGATACTGCGTCCCCTTATTTTCAGTCGACCATACTACGGCGTAGGCCAGCTGTTTGTCAAGGCTGCCAACGAAACCTCAGATGGGATAACCAGGTTACTGAACTGAACATGAAACCCTGAAAATATATTTCTGGTAGTTATTGGCCCAACAGTGCTGAGGATGCGCTATAGTACGCCATGTTGTGGATACCAAAAAAAAGATGTCTGCCTATCTAGGATATCATCAAAAGACTAGCATACTAGCATCTCAAACTGCCCTTGGAGATTCTGGGATGGGAAAGATGGAAACAATTCTCATAGGGCCAATGGTAGACCACAGAATGTTCAGGGGAACCGCACCAGAGACCTCTGGGACCCTGTATGGAGGAACTGCGGAAGATGTCTCTGGAAAGAAGGCCGGTGAGGTTAACGCGCGCACCTCAGTGTTCGAAACCGAGATGAGAACCCTTACGCCACAAAAAAACGGAGAAACCCCAGAAATAATATCCGATATAATAACCTTGGAAGGATCACTATCACTAATGAGCAGAAGCCTAATATTCCATCATGAAATACTCTGTGATATCTGAAGTCGAGCAACGCCGAACGCAGGAAGTACAGGCGCTATTGCGAGCGATATGCCGCCCTTCGAAAGGAGCATTACATAGGCATTCCCGATTTCACGAATGTTAAGCTCGTCCATATGGAAAGAGTCTGATATTTCTGTTTTCATTATATAGTTCTCTCGATTGTAATATTTCTCTTTTTTATATGGATGCCCAGAAAACACATGGACATCCAATGGATATCCATTGGACATCCTTCAAAAATTTCATGGATGTACTATGGACATCCAATTATATCCAAAAGATATCTTATGGACATCCGATGGATGTTCAAAGTGGAACAACCTGTACATCCATAGAATATCCTTCGAGGATATCCATAAGATATCCTCCAGAGATATTTTTCGAAGATATCCATAAGATATCTTTCAGGAATATCCATGAGATATCCTTCAGGAATATTCAGAAGATATCTGAAAGATTCCTTCATATTCGAAAGGTATCCTTCGGGGATATCCATCGAAGATAAAATATAGTGATAGCGATCTGAAGGGAAATCAAATAATAGTATTGAACAACAAAAAATGTATTAATAAACTCTGGTATAAAAAAAAATTTCATAAACTTCGGGGTTATTAACAAATAAAATTCATATGTAAACTCTTAAATAAAAACATTTTAATATTAAATGCAGAATAATCAAAAAAATAAAGTTGAAGAAAAAATAGAATGCTATTTTCTTTGTCCATCAGGTGTTTTTTTTATTCTAGAAGATGACAGATGCCTTTCTTAGGCCCTTCTCAGCCAAGCTTAGATGGCTTTCAGTAGCTTTTTTATTTTCCGTCAAATCACTAGGGGTCAGCCGCTTCTGAAATGATATGTTTATATTCAACGGGTATAATTTATGTTGAAATCTACAAAAAAATACTGAGAAATATTATGCTTTCTTTTGAATTCGAATGCTGATGATGATAATATATACCACTGCCATAGTTTTTCTACCTCTTTTTATTGGTATACTATGATATATATATATATATATATATATATATATATATATATATATATATATATATATATATATATATATATAAGAATTTTTGACATGAACTTTTCTTGGCAATTTTGCATTCTCTGTTATGAGGCAATACAAAATATTATCAAATAAATTGAACAACTGAATGGGCTTTTCACCTAGTGATAATTCAGTCAGTTTCAGTTGTCCAGTTTATTTTTTTTGCTCCATACCAGCTATATTCGGAGGCAAACATATTAGTGAGCATGGAAGAACGGCATTGTTTCACAAAGACATACAGAGTTCCTGCTCCTATTTTTGAGATTTCATTTAGGTACCAAAAAAAGGGTTCTTGAAAAAGAAATAGAAAAACATACAACTCACCTACAGCAGCTTTGAATTTCGATCCAGTTATCAAATATTCTTCCGAAAGATTCATTTTTTCAGTGCAATCAATAGGAAAATGTTCGAATCTACTGATAAATCATCTTCATCACATGTCCACTGTTGTAGGCATTCACACCATTTTTCACTGTGGCATTTGAAAAACTCGTGTATTGTGGCAAATGTAACGACGTGCTTTTCAGCATTTCTGAAAATATCGAAACTCAAATAGCAAACACATGAATGCATTGGAAATAATGGATGTTTATAGGTTATGTCCTTTTCAATTGATATTTTCCTGTATTCGGTCAATATATAATTCCCTTTGGAAACAATAAATTGCTACAGATGAAAACCATAATGTCCAGACCAACAACGTATCAAAAACGAAGGAAAATAGAAAAAAAAACACTACTCAAAAATAACACCAATGCAAAACGCCATAACCGATTTTTTTGTTTGGATTCAGTGCTATGACCTTCCTCAACAGAATAAAATGACAGACATCGCCAATAATTATTCGTATTGTATGGCCAGGCTGTCGCAGAGGGTCCACGCGACAACGTATAAGTTTTGAAAAGGTACAATTTGTGTATCTACGAGAATGTTTAAATTCATTTATGATTGCTTTAGATATATCATGGCTATTCCTAGGATATCTTCTGAAAGATATCTATTTCAAATCCGTCGATGGATATCCATTTCAAATCAAGTAGAAAAACGAAACATGAGATTTTTCCAAAAAAATTAATCCATATGTACGAGCATGTAAGAAAGTCAGAAATTGACACAATAAAAATCAATTTTGCAATTTAAACTTATCCGTATTTGCTCCAGATATCTTATGGCCATCCATATGATATCTTCTGAAGGATATCCATTTCAAATCCTTCAATCGATATCTCATGGATGTCCATTTCAAATCCAGGGATATCCCCACCAGAATTGGACATGAAATGGATATCCATAGGATATCCTGTGTTATCTGGGTGACTCCTTCGATAATTTAATTCCGAATCAAATCAGTTTGAAAAAATAGCTCTGAAAAATTATAAGTGAGCAAAAAATTTATCATATATCAGATAGCTTTCCGCTATAGTGATTCGTTTTGGTCTATTTTGAATCAAGAATTGATTTCAATTGTGCAAATTTATGAAGTATCAACGTAATTTATTCAAAACAGAGTTTATATTTTGATCCCAATGCAAATGCGCTTCCAATCATTACTCTTGTATATTATTGATTAACGCTAGACGGTGTACAGCCGAAACACCTCCATTTTTTTCATTTGGAATTCACTATTTCGTCGAGATTGTGATCCAAATATTCAGTTTGTTAGCGCTGATCAAATAATTCATGCATGGAGACGGAGGTCGAGTTCCAGTGAATACTTGCCCAAAAAAAGTTTTCTGTCCAATTCTCAAGGGAAAATTAGAAAAGCGAATTACTATATATAGAAATTCTACGCTATATTTCGTAATATCTGATAGAAAACAACTCTTCTCCTGGCACTATGATAATTTTTGATAGTGAAAGTTCTTCTGGTCCATGTTGAAATTTTTCATTATTGATAATGAAATAATATCTTTCAGGAATGGATATGAGGTAATTTCCAGGTTTGATCTCATGGTGATTATCTATGGAACAGCTCTCAGTGATGACGGTGTTCTTTGAAGTGGAAAAAACAATGGTCCCTGGTGTCAATTGGTTTGCTAATTGATTGTCGAAATGTACATCATACATGGAACAGTTTACTGGTTCAGTCTTGATAATGATATTCGTGATACAATTTTCTTCTCTTTGTAGGTTGTTCTTGCAGAAAAAAATGCTCTCGATCTCTTCACAAGGTATATTCCTTTACTCTCATTGAAGATTAGGTGATGTTTCAAGGGTAACATGATTCAATTTAGGAAAGGGATTGGATAAATGAAATGAGTTTTGGAAGGTTATGGTTTCAAAATTGGAAAATTAATTAGAAAAACCATTCCCTCAGAAGTAAATAATATCTGTATCCCTAGAAAATTATAATAACTATGTTGATTGTTGAATCTTACTGTTTGATTTGAGGAATAAAGAGCATTTTTTTTAAAATTTGGGAAATTAACCTTAAATTAATGGTATTCATATTTCGATAAAATTAATTTGAAAAGTTATAAGAGAATCTATTATTAAATATAAAGCATTTATTTTGTTGAATTGATTTCGAAAATCTTCGATCAATTGAAAACCTTCCAATTTATTGGATTTGATTTAATGAGATGTTTCATTCGTTCTTGGCATTATTTTCCCAAAGAACTTCTTTAGCCAACTAATGAAGTTTGTTTGATTAATTCATCCTGTATGAGCAAATCATTTTTATTCAAATATTGAAGCACTGAATTCCTTCTTTCACCATCTCCATTGTCTAAAGAGCCAAAGAGCCATATATTTTTTTTCCAGTCCTCTTTTGTCAATAACATGGGGTTGTATGATTTGCAATGAATGATCAACTTGCAACAGTAATGTCTGTGCTTGTTGCAAAAGTAGAGTTCCTTGTCTACTCAGTGCATTTTTCTTATCGAGAAAATTTATTTGATAATCTACTTTATTCTTAATATCGAATAATTCAGTAATATTCATATAGCTAATCAAAGTATGTTTACTAGAAATTATTTTGGTTAGTTTCATTTCTTTAGGCACTATAGGGTTTGTAAGTTTTTGAATATGTCTCATTTATTGTAGTTAATAATGAGAGATCGGATAGAAGAGTATGAAGAGTGGTGTCATCTGAAAATGAATGAATGTATATATTAGTATCCTTTATGTCTTTTCAAATTGTGCTTTGAATATTTTTAAGTTTCAGTTTTGATTTTATTTCGCGTTCGAGCTATTGGTTGAACTTTCGGAAAACGGGGAGCTAGCCTATCGCGAGTTTAATCTTTATGATAGATTTTATCATTTTTTGTCAAAGTCAGGGGTTCTTGTCGATTTATCGTCGTGTCGATTTATGTTTTCAAGTTCTCCTATCTTTTCTTTATTTATTTTTTCATTAATTTGTTGGAACGTTACATTCATTTTGTCTTTATGATCTTGAACATATTTTGATATGATATCTTTTTCAGATTTGAAGAAAGATATCCAGAAATGACCTCAAAAAGAGTATATCCAATGGAAGAATGAATATAATTAATGTTATGTGAAATTGAATATTTTATTGAATTTTGTAAAGATTGAGCTGGATTCTGTAAAGACTGAGTTCTCATTTGTTCATTTATTATTGAGTGAAACCTTTCGATATAAGTATTTGAATTCGGATTTTTGTGAGAAGTAAAATGAATGTTTATTCTATGTAACTTACAGAAATCTTGAAAATGTTTGTTATTAAATTCTGATCCTCCATCACATACTATTGTGTGTGGTATCCCATAACGAGATTTGAAAGATAAAAGTCCATCAAGTACATTAATTCCATTCATTCCTGACAAAGAATATGCTTGGGTAATTTTTGAAAAGGTTTCAATAATTGTCAAAAATTTCTCTTTTGAAATAGAGAGTGCATCTATATTAATTTTTTCAAATGGTTTGTTTCCTACAGGGATTGGTTGGAATTCAAATTCATTGGGTTTACGTTCATATTCAGTTTTTTGACGAATAATGCAATGATTAATGTAATTTTCTACATTTTATCCATATTTGGCCAATAATAATTTCTCTCAAGTGATTCTAATGTTGTTGTTATGCCACGGTGTCCAGTCTTGTACACATTGTGATAATTCATTTTATCAATCTATTCATTTTCCTTCTCAATATATTACAACATGTTTGTACATAAACATATTTTTGAGTTTATTCTCATTAGTTTCTTTTATGTATTGCATTGGTAAAATTTCTTCCATATTCTTCATCGGGATAATATAAATAATAAGTTCGATCATTTATTAAAGTGGCAATAAATTCTTTCAAATCCTCTTCAAGATGTCTTTCTTAAGAGTCATAAAACATCTACAATTTTCGAATATTTTTTCTTGATGATAAAGAATTGCTGATAAAGTATCCACAATTTTTATAATCATCTGGTATTTATGATGGTTCAAAGACTTGAGGGAAAGTCAATATAGGAGCCTCATCAGCTGTATCAGTTGTTGATACGTAATTTGCGTAATCTCTAAAGAAATCTTCAATGATTTCATCGGAGTCTCCTATTTCATTTATGACTGATATATTTTCTGCTACTATATTCTTTTAGCCTTTTATATAATCAATATCATAATCATATTCAGATAACAAAAGTTTCCATCTAAATACTTTCGAACTTGGTTCTTTTAAATTGTCTAGCCATTTCAAGGGTGTATGGTCGGATTTAATTTTGAAATGTCTTCCAAAAAGATGATTTTTGGAATATTTGACTAACCAGCCTATTGACAACAATTCTTTTTCAATAACTATTGAAAAAGAATTGTTGTCAATAGGCTGGTTAGTCAAATATTCCAATGAATAATTTCATTGAGGTTTAGTGTTCTACTTAAAAAACAAACTGGTTTACGGTCTTGACATAAAATTGAGCATATGGCATATTTACTAGTATCTGTAGTCAAAGTGAAAGTTTTCGAAAAATGTGGGTGTTTTTAAATTGGTTCATTACACAAAAGTTTTTTGCAAGTTTCGGATGCATGTATAAATTCTTGGGTGTGTTTAATTATATCACCTTTCTTCAAACATTGCGTTGAAGGTTTTGTGATTTCTGCTAGGTTATTTATAAATTTTCTATAAAATCCTATCATACCTGAAAAACTTTTAATTTCCTTATATGTTTTGGGAATTGGAGAATTTTCTATGACTCTTGATTTTCTTGGATTAGGTTTAATTCCTTGAGTTGTTATGATATGTACTAAAAGTTCAACTTGTTTGTGTAAACATTCGCTTCTGTCTGGTTGGATTTTGAGATAATATTGTAGACATTTTTTTAATATTCCTTTTATATTTGAAATATGTTCATCAAGAGTAGGAAAAAAAATAAACACATCATCCATGTACACGAGGCGAATTTTGTTTATAGAGTCTTTCAGAACTTCCATCATCATACGGGAAAAAGTAGAGGGGGAATTTTCTAATCCAAAGGGCAAACGCAAAAATTCAAAATGTTCCAGGTCGGTAGAAAAGGCAGTTTTTTCTACGGAATCTTTATGCATTTCGATTTGATGAAAACCACTGGCTAAATCAAGAGTGGTAAAATATTGGGCTTTCCCTAATTTTTCCAAGAGGTCATCAATAGTAGGAATAGAAAATCTGTCTTGAATTTTTTTGTTATAATCGCCATTTTTGTTGTTCACTTGCATCTGGTTTTTTTGAAATTATCCAAATGGCGTTATTTGTTTGTTTACTTCTTTTTGAACTGTTGTTTGAATTTTGTGGGTATTTGAGTGTGGAAGAAAGCGGTTGATAGGGTAATGAAAGATAGTATGATAAGTTTGCATAGTTTAAGGATTTTTTTTCAAGATTCAAATGATCTAAGCGTTATAAATCTTCAATTTAATTTTCATTTGGGTATGGATTAATTTCTTTGAATACTGATTGATAAATTTCAAATCCATCAATTGGGTGAACCTGAAGTGGTTCTGTCAGGTCAATATGAAGATCTTGAGAATCTAAATTATGAATTTTAACAATCATTTACCGTTTTCGATCCAGTTATATTTTTAGGAATGAACAATTTTGACTCAATTTATTTGAGGTAGATAATAAGATCCATCGACAAATGTATTTATGGTTTAGTTCTGAAAATTTCGCCTTCACCTAGAGTTATATTATAACAATGATACTCAGATGGAGAACATTGAAAGACTTGAATTGCAATATCATTTTTTTAGGAGTATCTTTCCTGAATATTCCAATTGAAAACCCATATTCTTAATATCTTTGAAACTCAATAGTCCATCGAAAAATGGATGAAAGTCAAAAAGAGTAAAAACTATGTTCGTTTAAGATTGAAAATCTGGAAAAGCTGGTATATAAGCTTAAAATTTGGAATGTTGTTGTCCACAATATGTTTTCATTATATTTGGCTTGTTGAAGATATATTCTGAGAAATATTTTTTGCTAATGCCGGATTCATGAGTGAAATATGGCTTCCAGAATCTTGAGGTAATTTCAGGGGTTTGAAATAAGGAATCGTGATTATAATGAAAAGAAGTTTTGTTTGATCTTCTATATTATGAATTTTTACGTTGTCTCGTTCCAGAGGCTGGTACAGAAAAATTCTGAATGGTTCTTCAAAAACTTGGTCATTATTTATTTCGAAAATCTGTTCTCCGAAGTCGTTTTGTCCTTCTATATTATTTTGTGAGTCTTCGAATGAATTTCGATAATCTTCAGCAATTGAATTCATATGGTCTGGTTGCTCATGAGAAAGTCCAGAATTATTTTCAGTCATATTGTGGTCATTCATTTGATGAATTTCTTCGGAAATGAAAGTTGGTCTAGATTGAGATTGAAAAAAAATTCTTTCTTGTTAATTTCGATGAAGATTCACATTTCTTGTAACTGTTGATATTGGTGTTGGTTTATTTTGAGGTTCTTAATTTTTTGGTATCCAAATATTTGTATAATTTGGTTTCCCGAAAACCTGTTGATTGGTGAAATATCTTTGGGATATTTGTCTTGTTCGGATCTGTATTGATTGACTGGAAAAATAACTATTTTGACTTGAAAATTTTTTATTTGAAAGATTTGGATGTGAAAAATTTTGATTGGGAAAGTTTCTGTTTTGGATAAAGTTTTGTTGAGAAAAAATCTGGTTTTTCATGACTCGGAAAATTATTTTGTGATACATATTGAGATTTTTGGGCAATCAAAGGTGTTTCAAAATTTGGTTGAGGAATTGTTTGAAATTCATTTCTTTTTCCATAATTTACCAAAGTTAAAATATTTCCTTCTTCCAGTAATTGATCGAGTGCTTCTTCCAAACTTTCAGGTTTTTTCATTCTGACTGCTGTCTGAATCATTGAAAGTAGATATTTCAAAAATGATAAGGAATTAATTTCAAGATATTTTTCATTTGGGCAATTTTTTCATCCACTGTAGAGTATCATTATTGATCATCGAAAGGATGAGACTTCTGAAATATTGGCATCTAATACCAACGTTATAAAAAATTTCTTTTAGATTTGGTTTCAAGCTATGGAGTTCCTTGCGAAAGACATGCAAAGGATCGTTGTTCATAAAATGAAACTTTCAGTAGTTCCTTAATTTGAACCCATTCTGTTAATTCATTCCTACTTGATATCAAAGTCAAAGCTAATCCCTTCATTTTATTAATAATACCCCTCAAAATTAGTTTTTTGATAAATGTAAAAATTTCATCGTAAGTTGCACAGAAATTATTCAATTCACAAGGATCGCCAAAAAATATTGTATAATATCCAAAAAAGTTTCAATTATTGATAGTGCATATTGGTAGACATTGTAGTATTGGTATCATAACTGTTCAAGCTTAAATTTGAAAACATTGGAAAAGACAGTCAATATTTAAATTTTCGTTATTTTCAGTAATTAAATTATAATTCTGTTGTCCTGAAATAGCTCTTTGTTCATGTATTTCTCGATTTCTCTGTGAAATATGTTTTCTTGTTTTTCTTTCTTCCTGAACCAATCTTAAGAATGCTGTCCTCCGAATGGTTGTTAGTGGTCCTCTGATTCGTTCCTCTTAGGGTATTACGATTCACACACTTGGAAATTTTCCAGCAGATTTGTTGAAACACTATTGTATTTTCCTGGTTGCAATTTTTTCCACACTATGTTAACTCGTCTTCTGGAATTTTCACTGGTAGTGGTTTTTGAATTCTGGTTTTCCAAAATCTGTCGCCGACTGTGCCAGTTACGAATGAACCCCTAGCAGTGAGCTGGTTCGTAGAAGCACCTTCGTTTTTGTGGAACCAATTGTGTTTTGAATAGATCTTTCTCAAAAAATCAACCCGTACACAATAAAAGATTCACTTTTCTCGATGTTTTTCATTGAGATTCGAAAATGCAGTCTACAAGTGACAAAAATGTAATAATGAATAATATTATACATTTCCTTTCATATCATATCCAGAAAATGAAACATCTCAGGTTAATTGATAATTTACGGTATAAAAATATTCAGCAAAGATAAACTTCGGAAGAAAAGCTGCCTCTTCAATCTGGTATAGCTAAGCATTGTCTCCATAGACAGGGCCGGCTTCAGGAGCATAACTGAGAAGGACCGCGCGGGTATCCTCCAAGGTGATGACGAACGTGTTGGCAACCTCACCCTGCAATATCTCTTGAAATGTTCGCTCTTCGCACATCTGAAACAAATTGCTCTTGACTCTTCTAGCGATGCTGTTCTCGTAGATAAGTAGGAATGTGGGCGAGTCTTCCACGGTGATGACAAACGTGTGGTGTGAAACTCACCCAGAAATCTCTTTCAAAATGTCCACTCCCACCACACCTGAAGCAGTTATCTGATTATCGACGCTGTTATTCCAGAGTTTCCATTCATCCAGTATTCTACTGAACATCTGTTCTGCTGTCGCCTTGTTTTTTCTTGAACCGGTTCTTCAGTCGATACAGCTCTTACTCTTGGCCTTGAGGTGTTTCCACTTCCGAAGAACAAATCATACCTTCACTGCATTCATTGAAGTGTGTTAATCTTGGGGTCCTTTGTATTTCAATATCCCTTAATCTGTCGATAAATACATGCAACGTCAACTATTCTCCAAAATCTTCCGAGGCATCTGGGTAGGCAAGCTGTATGAGTCTCTGGACGTCTGTCTCTTGTAGACTTTCATCCGATTTCTGCATTCGTGTTTTCAACTATGCCCAGTACAACTGTTCTCGATGTTGATCGTCGTACCTCAATTCTAGGATAGCAGTCAGGTCACCATAATTGCGATGCTGGTCTTCTGGGATGGTCTGTTACATTGCCAAAGCAGGCACCCTCGAAGCTACTCTGAGTCAGTATGCTTTTATTTATAATTTTTTTCATCTCACTGTCCATTTCTTCCATCGTTTTCCAGAATGTGTTGATTTCGGCCCCAATTTCATCAAAAACTTCCTTCAGGCCTACGATTTGTTGTTCGGTTTCCCGGATAATTTGCTTGAAAAGTGCTTTATCTTATACTCGTTGTTCCTTCTCCTGTTGTTTTTCTCTTTTTCGTCGTTCCTACTTCTCTTGATCTTTTTCAGTCAACGTTCTTCTCTCAGCAGTTGTCACTCTCGCTCGGCAAACTGATGCTTGATCGTTCCAATCATGGCTTCCATATCATCGTTGGATGTATTTCTTGTTTCAACCATGGATTTTCCTCAAATTAGCAACTAATATCGCACTTCTGACATTACAGAACTGGAGTTCGTCTCTATTGAAAATAGCCGACATATGATTGTCTGTTCATTTATCTTTATATTTTACAATTACAATACAATCAATCTCACGCGACAACTGTCTGACGGCAACTGACTCACTTACATACTCCGGCTGATCAACCAAATAATACATCAAATAAAAAACTCTCTATTTCTCGCAAGTCATGCGCTTTCACAGTCGTCCGCCACACACATCAAAAACATTCCTGAAAGGTAGGTGAACTTTCGAGAATGGCCTTCCGTATATGTCACAGCTAATTGACTCGCTTGTTTACATATAACATTCTAGCATCTTTGACAGTGGCGTGAGATTACGGCAGTGGTGTAATGTATTGGTAACAGTTCATAACAAGTGGAAATATTACAATTCAATATGATTTTATTCTATAATTTAACTGATAAATAGATAAATTTGAGATTATAAAACTTATAATATTTTGGTTGAACTAGAGTTCGATCGAGTTTCGTTTACTGATTTGACAATATTTGCACAATTCCACTTTGGAATGAAAGGGTGACGAGGCTCTTATTCTCCATATATTGAAATATTGAGAAAAAAAAAGTTCTCAAATATTATTGCTTCACTTTTTCAACATTTTTTCGTGGTTTCTGGACAGCATATATTCTGAAATCTAAACAATTCTTGAAAAAAATAAATTTTATGCGATTCTTGGGAATAACTCACAAAACTAATTTGATAGCAATCCGTTATTTCTTGGGAAATAATTTAAATGCTCTTCGATTAAGGTTTTCCTCTCATTCAAACGGAGATTTTCCCCACAAATATATACCTTCAACCTAGCCATCGATTAAGTTACTCAATAAAATCGTCTCCGTCGACAATGATGGATGTTTGTGGAAAATACTGAAACGATCGGTGCTTTGGAAAATTCCAGTAATAAAAATTAATTGACTGGAGACATTCCCTCGCTCGATCCTCGCTTCGATAGCTTTTCAGGTTTAATGTTTATTTACATTTCGAATATAAACTTCCCAGTGTATTTCCTTACACAGAGCTACGACCTCAATTGTAAATTCAATAAAATATGAGAGTTCTTCTGTCTGTGAGTATGAGTTTTGTTTTCAAATGGACTGTAACTTTTTTGATGGAAAAACTGTTACCGCTCTTGAAGTTTGTAATAAAACCAGGATGGTGACTTCTAGTAGTTTTATTACTTCTAGCTAACAAATCTTGATAATTGGAGGCAAATGTACGAAGGCGTAGAAGTGCCACACTTTTTTTTATTTTACAATTCCGACTTGTAAGTCGGAATTCGACTTACAAGTCGGAATTCCGAATTGTATCTCGGAATTCCGACTTGTATTTCGGAATTCCGACTTGTAACTCGGAATTCCGACTTGTATGTCGGAATTCCAACATGTATTTCGGAATTCCGACTTGTATCTCGGAATTCCGAGATACAAGTCGGAATTCCGAGATACAAGTCGAATTCGACTCATCGAATTCCAATAGATCATAACAATGAAAAAACTTCGAAAAAATGAGATTATTATAACATATATATATATATATATATATATATATATATATATATATATATATATATATATATATATATGATTTATATAAATATATATATAATTATATATATATATATATATATATAATTTATATGAATATACATATAATTATATATATATATATATATATATATATATATATACTAGCTGACCCGACAGACGTTGTCCTGTCCAAATTTATATGTTCCCTAAAATGTTTTTCCCGAAAACTCTCGTCCGCGTAGAATTTTTTTTTTCTATGTTTTCCTTCATGTTGTTCCATCTAGATCATGCTTTTGACTCCTTCCGCTTCCTGTTGTCCCGTTATCTCGTTTTCTCGTTATCCCGTTATCCCATTTTCCTGTTACCCCTTTTTTTCTTTACCCCGTTATCCCCTCATCCTGTCATCCCGTTATCCCGTTTTTTCGTTATCCCGTTATTTCTGTATATATAATTCTTCCTCAATCCAGTCAACAGATACCGCCATCTGTTAGAATCGTTCGGAGCTAACAGATAATTGTAACTGTCAAATAATAAACAAATAATTTGCAATAAAATAATATTGCGGCTATAAATTGTGGGGTTCAGGATTTTGTAACTCGACACTGGGGTCTCAATCTGCCTACTCCCCAGGTTTTGCCACTAGCTTCCTCTGTCTATTCCTCCGAGGAAACTGAGGATCAGAGGGTGGATGTGGAGTATTCAACCTATAGGTGAATTCAGTGGAGCCGAACTTTGGGCACGGCTTGGTTTGGCAGTAAGCCGGGAAAGTAGATGTTTCCAAGTATTGGGTAGTCTGCGTCAATCATCGCGTTTGTTGAGGCAGTTCTCGATCTCAAGGGCTTTACGATTGACCCTCGCTTGCAGTGTTCTCTTAGTGGCAATGGTCCTGGTGTGGTCGACATCCATTCTGTGGCCTGTCTCTTCATAGTGCTTTGAGATTGCTGAAGAAGGATCTAAGTATCGGACAGCAAGTTGATGTTCGTTAACTCGACTGGTGACTCGCCTGTTAGTTTGTCCTATGTATGTCCTAGGACATTCGGAGTATAGTATTTCATATATTCCTTGAGACTCATTAGCTATGTTATCTTTAGGAGACTTGGGAAAATCAGAAATTCTATTAATTGCTGTGAAAATTGTTTGCATGTCGCGTATCCCTAAGATACTGCCAATTTTAATATAAAAAAATTCTAGACGCGGTTCAACTCGAACTTTCAATATTTATATTTATATATATATATATATATATATATATATATATATATATATATATATATATATATATTATAATATATTTGTTAAATGTTTTTCCATTGTTATTACCTCTATGTCGGAATTCCGACGCAGAAATAAATGTATACCAAAAAACAGACACATTCAGTGACCAGCAAGGTCCCCAGACCTCACGCCTCTAGATTTCTATCTCTGGGGATATGCTAAAAGAGAGGTCCAACGCGAGGAACCAACGATTCTAGAAGATATATAGAATAGAATTAGAGAAGTTTTTCGCTCTATTACAAAATCAACTTCAATTGATGTCCGAAGATAGCTCAAAATGGGAGATTGTTAGAACACCTCCTGTAAATTTACGCTTTCTTGAATTATTTGAGTTTACTTTGTTACCTCTTTTGTCCACCATTGAATAAAAAAATCGTTATTGCTGTTATGATGACTTTTTCATACTTTCCTTATGAATTAGATACATTTGCGATGGAAATTAAGTAGGCAAACACTACATCTTCTGCAAACACATAGTGGTATTCTGGTATAGCCATATTTATAGGCTGCTCCATTTGAAAAAACTGAGAAAAAAGTGATCCCGAGTTTGGTTACCCCTGTATGGAGAAAGCGCTATTCGGCAAAACTATGAATACGAAATGAAAATACACTATTTTCGAGTATATTGTGTGGAAAAATTCTCTTATTGCAAATTATTGATTTTTATATATTTGGTGTCGAATGAATCCATTTTGTATAAAAAATTTCTTTTAAAAAAACACAACTTTCATGAGTCACACATTTATCGAAACCCTGTAGTTGGAGTTATTTTTGAAACATGCTTCGTGCTTTCTACAACTTTTATTTAGTTATTTTTCCTTATCTCAAATAGGGAAGCAGCATAGTCCAACCACGTTATGATAATACTGTTTATATATATATATATATATATATATATATATATATATATATATATATATAATAATATATATATATATATATTTATATAAATATATATATATATATATGTTATAATAATCTCATTTTTTCAATGTTTTTTTATTGTTATGACCTCTATGTCGGAATTCCGAAATACAAGTCGAATTCCGACTTCATATCGAATTCCGACTTGATGTCGGAATTCCGATATAAGTCGGAATTCGACTTGTATGTAATAATTGTTTTAGTCGATTCCGACTTGATTCAGAATCCGACTTGTATCTGAATTCGGTTGTAGTCTCGGAATTCCGACTTTAGATCGGAATTCCCACTTCACAAGTCAGAATTCAGATACAAATCGGAATTTCGCATACAAGTCGATTCCACATACAGTCGGAATTCCGACATACAAGTCGGAATTCGATGCAATCGGAATTCGAGATAAATGTCGAATTCGAGATAGTCGAATTCCGACTTGTAAGTCGGAATTCCGACTTACAAGTCGGAATTGTATAATAAAAAAAAGTGTGGCACTTCTACGCCTTCGTACAAATGTGAATATATAGTTGTTGTTGTTGATAATATTGTTTTTCCAGTCGTTCTGAACGACGATACCTGACATTTGTCATTGATTATTCAAGGGTTGGTGCACGGCAATGTGAAAATGCGTGAAACGCAACATCGCTCCCGGCATTGAAAGTATCACTTTCGAAAGAAAAATAGGAAAAAATACAATGAAGATAACTGTATCTACAGCAAAATATCATTTGGAATGATCCAGTAATGAACAAGGAAAAGAAAATCATTCATTTTTGCTTCTCAATCGGTAAGAGATATATTTTCCTGTTGATGTTCTTATGGTTGCTTCTTTAGCAACATTGTCCTTGCCAGGATGAAGTTGCACTATTCTTCCTAACGCCCATTTCAATGGAGGTTGGTTGTCTTCTTTAATCAAAACAAGATCGCCAAGCTTCAGTTTTTCATGTTCTTGAGACCACTTGCTCCTCTGCTGTAATTTGGATATGTATTCTAAAGACCACCTGTTCCAAAAGTGGCGTTGAATTTGCTGTATGTGTTGAAAGTGGTATAGTCTATTCACTGGTAAATGTGTCAAGTCTGGGTCAGCGGCTAACATCAGGGGGCGCCCAATTAGAAAATGTTTAGGAGTCAATGGGGAAAGGTCGGAAGGGTCAGAGGACGAGAGTTTAGAATACATCCAATCTGAACCAACGAAGTATAAAATTGTTCGAAAGTTATCGTGGCATTACCCGCTACTCTTTTCAAATGGTGTTTCATAGAGTTCACTCCGGCCTCCCAAAGGCCACCAAAATGTGGAGAATGAGCTGGAATAAATGACCAAGATATGCCTTGATTTCCAATACAAGCGGATAACTCATTGGAATTGGATTCTCAAAACTTGCTGAGCTCTTTTAGTCCATTATTTGCACCAATAAAAGAGGAACCATTATCAGAGTAGACTTGAGCAGGTTTTCCCCGTCGTCCAATAAAACGTTTGAATGCCGCTAAAAAAGCTCCTTTCGTTAAGTCTGATACAAGTTCTAAGTGGATAGCACGCGTAGTGAAGCAAACAAACAGACTTATATATAATTTTGTGATTTTACAGCCCCGTCCTTTTTTGTCTTCAATGAAAAACGAGCCTGCATAATCAACCCCAGTAGTGTTGAAAGGTGGAGCAGAAATAACTCTTCTGCTAGGTAAATTTCCCATAACTGGATTTATCGTATGAGGTTTAACCTTGAAGCACATTATACATTCATGTACTATCTTTCTAGCAAGATTTCGCCCTGAAACTGGCCAGAATTTCTCACGAATAGAGCTCCATAAATGATGTGGCCCAGCATGTGCTCTCTCAAATAAGAGCTTGGTAAACCAATGTTTTGATTATAATGTAATTGGAAATTTTTTGTCAAAACTAAAATCTAAGTTAGCCAATCTACCTCCAACACGTGAAACCTTCTGACTATCTAAGAAGGGATTCAGTTTCAAAAGCTTTTTTTGAAGGGGTTCATTATTTTCCAGTGCCTGTATTTCTGCGCTGAAACCTTCTAACTGTACTATTTTTATGATATGAACAATAGCCTTTCGGATTTCATTACAACGCAGATATGAGAAATTTCACTCAGAACTACGTTTTCCACAATTTCCTTCGAATCGCAAAAAGTAGGCTACAACGGGTCAAATTCGAAAAAATTTTCGAATAGAATAATTCTAGAGTTTTGAGGGATTGCTAAAGAACAAATACTTTGAGATTTTGAATCCCTTTTCATTTCAGGTGAATTTATCTGTAGAGAATGCCTAGAGGGCCATGAAGGCTCATCATACATTAACCAATTTGGCCCGTGCCAATAGATCTCAAGTTTTTGTAACATACTGGGTTTTACATCACGTGACACGTAGTCAGCTGGGTTATCTGTAGTAGAGACATGTCTCCAGTCATTAGCATTTGATAACTTTCGGATACCAGCAATGCGATTTGCAACGGAAACTTGAAGGTTATTAGGAGAAATATTTAGCCAATCTAACACTATTGTGGAGTCGCACCAATACGTAACGTCTGCAGAAATTTCTAGGTGGATTTTACTTTATCCACTAATTTTGCTAACATCAAAGCAGCGACAACTCCAACCAAGGAATGGTTTGCATTTCAGAGGGGCTACTTTAGATTTAGCGCAAGTTGATCCAATAAAAAGTATCACCATTTTCAATTTTTTGACTTCAAATATACGCAAGCACCATACGCTTTCAAAGAACTGTCTGATAACCCGTGTAATGCTATTTTAATGGGGTCCAGACAAGTTATATGTCGTGGTATTTTGATATCGTTCAAATGAATTAGTTCATCTCGAAAATATAACCAATTTGTGTGCAAGTGATTAGGAAGTACATCGTCCCATCCTAATTTCTCAGACCATAGCTCTTGTAGCAAAATTTTTGCTGAGATCACAACAAAACTGAGTAATCCGAGGGGGTCGAATATTTGCGATATTTCAGAGAGTAGAGAGCGTTTAGTAACATGTTTCTGAAACCTATCATCAATCATGTATGTAAAACAATCTAGTTTTCCATTCCATATAAACCTAATGTTTTGATATTTTCCTTATCCCTCCAACGGGAATATCTGTACTTTCTATACTATAATACCCGCGAGAATATCAGTGCTGTTAGAAACCCATTTTCTCAACTTGAAACCACCTGACTGAAGCACACTAGATACTGTATTTGCAATGAAAATCACTTCATTTATTGTTTAACCACCAGTCAACATGTCATCAACATAAAAATCATTTTTAATAACGTTTGATATCAGTGTCTTAGTGCATTCAACCCCTAATTGGTATAGACATCTAATGGCGAGGTAACCACCAGATGAAGTACCATAAACTACGCGAGTTATTTCATAAACATCAATAGGATCTTGAATATTGTCCCCCCATAGAATTCGTTTGCAATGATGTCTGACTTGGGTTTACTAAACACATGCTGTACATTTTCTCAATGTCACTTGATATCACATTATTGTATTTTCTGTAACGAATCAGAGCATTGAAAAGATCAGGTTGGATAGTTGGACCTATTGCCATTACTTGCTTCAATAAGTTACCAAATGTAGTCAAAAGAATTAGAAGTGATGAGATATTCCATGATTGTATTAAAAAAATTTTTTTAGAGAAATGCTATTATAGTTATCAAGATTTCCTAACTGACAATCTCACAAATAATTTCAATCAGTGTTCCCAATTTCAATTGGGGTAAATTTTGTGAATGTTGTGAAATGCTCGCATACCTTTTATGTATGTGAGTATATATGTGTATTTGTATATATTCATATAGGTAAACCTGTGCTCGTTTTTATTTTTTTGTATTTTTACTTAATTTTCTTGAAACTGACTTACCATATATACCAAGTGTATCAAAAACGGTGAATAAAAATTATTATTATTATTATTATTATTATAATCATCTGAATATCATTGAGAGCATTTGTTGGACAAGAAGCATCAAACACAACACGCAAGCGTGTGGTCAAACTGCTCTCTTTGATAACACCATGATGGGGCATATAATGAGCAATTTTTGATTCATCCTTATTTTCTACTCTACGCATGTGATCTAGCATTCGGAATTCATCTATAAACTAGAAATATTCAATTTTATGTTCTGGATGCCTTCCGAATTTACGTTCTAGAGTGTGAAACCTTTTCTTAGCAGTTTCATAGGGGCCACCTAATTTTTGAGGAGTATCTTTCAGTGGTATAGTGACTACGAATTGACCATTTCTATTTCGTGAAAAAGTTTCTAAGAAATGTGATTTACATGCTTTTTCAACCTGGGAAAGAGGTTTAAAATTTGAGAAAGTTTCGGGTTCCCAAAATCGGCTGATTTGCTTGTCAAATTGACTATCAGAATTATGAATGAAGTCACAATGTACTACTGAGGGAGGTAATGCTTGTATAGGAACAGACACTAGCCATCCAAACCTAGTATTCTGTAGAATAGGATGTTGGTGCCCTAATTTTATTTGTCCAACACACGAAAATTGCCAAAAACAGTCAGCTCCCAAGAGTAGATCTATTTTATTAGGAATGTTAAAGTGGGGGTCAGCCAATGTTATGTGTGATGGTATTTTTAATGACCTCATGTCCACCTTAAAGTTAGGCAGATTGCTAGTTATTTGAGGAACAACAAGACATGAAAGTTTTATTGAAAATGAGTTGTGTTTTGACTGTATGCATATCATACTAGAAGCTTTTATATTGGTTAGATTTTCATTTATGCAAGATACATTGATATCAACTCTTTTTCTAGTAAGATTCAACAGATCACAAAGTTCTGAAGTAACAAAGCTACTCTGACTACCAGGATCTAATAAAGCACGAGCTATGTGAGATTTATTTTCATTATCAATAACACGGAGAAGAACTGTTGAAAGAAGGACCTGATGATTTTTTGTTATATGACTAGCAGCTAAATTAACGCTTTCCTGTACACTTTTTATCGGAGATGGATCAGAATTTGTCCTATTTTCACTTTCGAAATGTAAAAGGGTATGATGTCTAGATTTACAGCGTTCACAAAAACTGGAATGGCATTGTTTTATTGAATGCTCAAATCTAAGACAATTTATGCACAGCTTTAAAGCCTTGGTTTTTTCAATACGATCATTGACAGATAACTTCATGAATTCGGGACAATCCTGTATGAAATGTTAATTATTTTTACAAAATGAACACCAAACTTTCTGTGAAATCTTGTTTGACTGATTTGAGGTTAAAAAAGTTTTTCTTTGATCTCTTGTTAGTTTTACTCAAGTTTTTATTGCTGCATTGATTATGCTCTATAGATTCAAGTAGGTCTGCACGATCTTTCATGAATGTGAATAAATTTTCCAAACTGGGTGATGGATAAGAAGCTTTCTTTTCCTTCCATTCCCGGTTTGTGTTGGAATCTAATTTCATAGAAATAAGATGGATGATCAATGTATTCCAATTGTCAGTAGGTTGGTTCAATGATTTCAATGCACGCATATGTTTTTTAACGTTATCCGTAAGGGTTCTAAGAGAGACAGAAGATTCATTATGAATTTTTGCCTAATTGAAAATAGCTTTCACGTGGTTTTGTATTAGGATTCTAGAATTGTTATATCGGTTAGAGACTAAATCCTAGGCAATTGGATAATTTGCACAAGTAATTTCTAAACTAGCTATAACTTGCCTGGCACCACCTTGCAATGTGAAACGAAGATGATGAAATCTTTGAATTTCATTGATTGAAGTGTTTCTATGGATAAGTGATTCGAAAATATCTCTAAATTATATCCGAACGTCAAAGCTGCCGTCAAATTTTGGCAAGTCAATTATTGGCAATCTAATATTTTGAGACATACCTTGATCAGTTAGGCTCGGGGTCCCTATATTACTAGTAGGGCTCGTTGAAACTAAATTATTCGTCATGCTTGTGTTGCCCACGCTACTATTTTGATCTAATCTAGAAAAATTCCTAATATTCTTTGCCTTTGTGGTGGAGGTATAGAAGATGTGCTCGAATGTTCCGCGTTCTAGAATTTGTGACTCTACCTCAGTAGACAATAATTCAATATCTTACTGAACTGCTTCAAAGTCATCAAGAAGAGAGGCAGAGCGCTCTTAACGTTGTTCTGATTCAAGATATAAATTTTCGTCAGTTATTGGCAGGGCTAATTTCATGAAAAATTGGGAGAAAATTGTTAGTTTACCTTTTATTACTGCTCTCCTTCCGACTAATAGGTCTATATCAGCCATTTTGACTCAGTAGATTATGAAAATGTCAACTCTCGAACAACTACAACCAAAATCAAGATAAAATATATTTCAAACAATTTTGAAAAGGAAAGGAAATGGCAAGGAAAATACTGACTTCGACTTCTGGCGACGGAAGATAACGACGTTTGGTTGCTCTTGGGTAATCAAAACCAATGTAGGTAGATAGTCTCTCTAACGGGAGTCACGGGAACGCCCTTTATTTTCTTCTCTCTGCACAGCTGAACAGTTTGGGAAACTTTCTTTGGACTTCCTCGACGGCGACGAATGCTCGTATAGCTACTTCAGTAAAGATTTCAGAATAGATTTCGATCAATATCCGGCTCGAAGGACCATGTGAATGAGTTTTGTTTTCAAATGGCAACTTTTGTTTCTGGAAAAACTGCTACCGCTCTTGAAGTTTGTAATAAAACCAGGATGGTGAATTCTAGTAGTTTTATTACTTCTAGCTAACAAATCTTGATAATTGGAGGCAAATGTGGATATATAGTTGTTTAAGATGTTGTTGATAATATTATTCATCTAGTCGTTCTGAACGACGATACCTGACATTTGTCATTGATTATTTAAGGGTTGGTGCACGGCAATGTAAAAATGCGTGAAACGCAACATCTCCTGAACCAATTCAGTAGTAGTCTATAGAATCAGTAAAAAAAATTGGAAAAAAAACAGTGGTGGAATTTACGAATATGATTCATCATTGGCTCTACTGGTTTTGTGAAATTAAACATACATTGAGATATTATGATTTTAAATTCAAATGAAACCCACGAAAAAAGGTGTCACCTGAACAGGAAAATGAATGGTAGATTGGGGATGTAGGGTGGAAAGTTCATCAGATGAAATGGAGACGATATTCCTGGAAAAAGAAATGTGCCCAAGGAAGATCAAAACGGGTGTGGTTGAAAAAGTGGCTAGACCTATAATCGTACAGTAGCGAGACATGGACTATAACAGAAGAACAAAAATAAAAAATATTGAATAAAATCATGAAAATGTGGTTCCTGGCAAAACCTACAAACCTTTAATTTGTAAATTGTCCCTTTCAAAGAGAGATTTGAGGCTGTGATTGATTGTTTTGAAATTTATACAAATTGTCTTGCTTTACGCAACTCTGTGGCTTGAATCAAATATTAAATTTTATTAGTCATTGCAATTTTTCTTCACCCACCCAAGCAACGGTATCAGTAACTACAGCTTTGAGGATGAAACCTGTTCTCCGGTGTGTAGGGAAAGCGACTGGATGTTCTGTCCGGAGCAGGCCCGATGTGCCGGACAACTGGAACCATCTATGGAAAACTGAGTGGTATAGACCGCGTTCTACATAGTAATCGCTAGATATTCATGGGGGCTTGCCTTAATCGGCCGCCCGAGTAGAACAACAGTAAAAATCTGCCAAATACAAGGTGGACCACCATAAGCTGAAGATTGCATGACTAGTGGGTGGACTAGTTATGATTATGCAGACTCCGATGTAAATGGCGTCCCCCTGTTTCACTTACCTTCCTTCGGCATGCGGAGCTCTACCTCAGGTGGTTGGAAAATACGAAGAACTACCCAAGAACCATCGGAGCCTGCGGAACTGAGGGTCGTTGAAGTAGCAGCAATGCCTCGCAACGATATCTTAGTGGCACCCTACCCAGATGAGCAACGCTCAAGGCTCTCCAAATAAACCGCGAACACTCAAAAGCAGCCACAACTGTGCCTATGAGGGGTTTAATGGAGGAAACATCAATACAGGGTTGCTTCAAGAGACCCCGATTGATATAATTTGCAATACTCATGAAAACCACGAGAAGCCATAGTGCTCGGAACCAACACTGAATTTACTCTTGTTCCATAGTTCATAATTGGAGATTTGGCACATGCCAACTGAAATGGAAGAGGCAGAATGTAATTGCGTCAGGTAGTTGGTGGACCAATATATATAATATATATATATATATATATATATATATATATATATATATTTATATATATATATATATTATATATATATACACAATGCTATAACAATAGCATATGATATCAGCTGCCCAGAGAAACTTGGTGGAATAAAGAGTTAGCAGAACTCTGGAAAATAGTTAGGAAACTCAAATTCAGTGATTTACTCTGCTAATTCCCAGGTGTAGTCACTCAGAATGGAAATGTAATAATCCCAAACTGAGGCCCTAATCTGCCTACCCTTCAGGGGTAGTCACTTAGGTAGAGTTTAGGTAATGGCATTTCATATTCTGGCGACTATGGTTTCTGTTGGGATAGTACTAGGAGCGATGGAAAAGTTGAAACCGTTGGTTAGGTAATGGGTGGTTCCATTAAGTGATTGTAGAAAAAGATGTGTACTAGTACTGGGGGATTGTGTATGGTCATGGATAAGGTGGTGGCTTGTGAAAGGGATTATAGTTTTTTTTTGGTATCCGATTTCTACGTGCTGCTTTTCTTTGAAATATCCTAGAGAAAGTCTCCCAGATGACCAGAAAAAGTTATGAAAAGAGGAATTGGTGATATTGGGGCTTGGCTGATGATGACTTATCGTAATGATTCGAACGGAAATCTATGGGAATTTCTCCTAATGTCTACATGATTCAAGGGAAGTGGAGTTACAAAGGTTTTTGGATCTTCGAATAAGGAGTGAAGAGTTTGATAAGTTGAAATATATTTTTTCCGTAGATGCACATAATGATCAGTTCTATTATGGAAGGATCGGGTCGAGCCGCTTGTGGAAATTCGGAGATTTCAACGTTTTGGTACTCATTTTGGAGGCATTTTCAAGAACACTGAAATTTGGAAACTTGTTAGACATGCTGGAGGAAGGAAGTGATTTTCACACCGAGGTCTCAATCTACCTACTCCTCAGGTGTCGTCATTTCCCTTTCTAGAGAGGTCCTCATGAAAACAACGACTCTTTCAGTCCGTTCTGAAATTCATCATCTGTTCAATCTACTGTTAATCATAACTCATCGCAAGAGTTGGACAAGCTCAAAGCTACACTTTTTCGAAACGGTTGAAACAACACACAAATCTGAAGATCTATTCAATACTAAGAATACTCGTCCAAATACATTACGTGACACCGACAAAATTGGCAAAATCTTATATACATAAGGGGAGCTTTTCCTATCACTTTCGAAAGATGTTGGTTATTTGACTACTTTCTCAGACTGCAGAGTTTTTTTCTGGAGTTTTATGGGCCCTAGACCTCTCAGTTTCAGTTCTCAAATGAATGTTTCTATGGTCGCTCTTTGTATTTTGCTGTTTTTGCAGATACCGTCCTCAATCAGATTTCTCAGAACTAAGGGAAGAACTCCCCCCTGGAGGGGGCCACTATAGTCTCCTTAGTTAGTGTTGTGTGAATCATCCTGTTTCTAAGCACTGAGTTTACCCATGCCACACAATATTTCTCAAGAAATTGAGTCCATAGAAGTATTATCGAGAGCTCCTCCTATGTTCAGGAAGGCTGCTAGTAGTACTTTTTTGTTATACAATGTGATTTCCGGTCTCTCTACCAGTTTGTGGAGTGCGTTCTTGTTGTCATCCCACCTTCCAATTTTTTTGGCGCTGTTGAGTTTTTTTTTCTGAGTTGTCTCCCCACCTTATAAGTACAACATTCCACCAGGGCACGTTTTTGATGGAGTTTCTCGTATTGAGGGAAGGGACAATTGTTATCGGACGTGAAGATGCATGTGTTTTTGAAGTGTTCTCCTGCCAGCTCAAGGTCTGTTTGCACTTATCGTTCTTCGCTTCTCCAGAAAGTTTCGTGCAAGGCCTGTCTTGTATGATTTCCATTCTATTTTGCTTGGACTCCTATGAGTTTCTGCAGAGATGCTGCTTTTTTCTGTGGTTAAAGCAATTCTCCTCTTCTGACACATTCCAATCTGTGATAGAATTACTCATTAACGTGGAGGTTACTATTACGTAAGTACTTCCCGCCTGTTTCTTGTGACGTCGGTTGGTTTGTTGGCTTCATTCAGTATCTCCAGCAGTAAATGCAGAATCAACTCCCGCCTTTCCTTGGTATCGCTGCAGTATCGCGTGGGGCGCGTTAGTATCGCAGTCAATCGACACCTGCATTCCTTTTTTGCCTGCAGCACCCTAGAAGCTCTTGGATTATGGTTCCTCTTTTTATAACTTTTTCGGAAAACTTTTACTCACGAACATCTATCTGGTCATCTGAGAGACTTTCTCTAAAATATTTCAAAGAAAAGCAGCACGTAGAAATCAGATACCAAAAAAAAACTATAATCCCTTTCAGAAGCCACCCCCTTATCCATGACCATACACAATCCTCCGGTACTAGTACACATCTTTTTCTACAATCACTCAATGAAACCACCCATTACCTAACTAACGGTTTCAACTTTTCCATCGCTTCTAGTACTATCCCAAAAGAAACCATGGTCGCCAGAATATAAAATTCCATTACCTGAACTCTACCTAAGTAACTACTCCTGTAGGGAGTGCAATAAGTGTGTCATTTCCAATGCTGATTCCTAAAAACTTTCGCGTCAGTCGAGTCGCTCTGAAATAGCAATGCTATTATATGGGATTGTTTCTGGAGTCGACGTTGATTTAATGAGGTCGATTTCAGATGGATAGAGGTATTTCAATTTGTTATTAGTAGTTCGCTTAGAACTCCAGTGGGTCGACAATTTCGGTCTATGAAGTAAATTGTCGAATGTCTGGAAAGTTGCAAAATTACCAAATGCCCCTTAATGTAGGTCAGTAATGGGTAATTGGGAAAATATGTCTCATTGAAGTGAGGTTTCAGGTATGCGGTCTGTGACTGATAAAAACTCATTCGTTTTTCATTTTTCTCAATATTTCTTGAATTTTTATTAACTTAATTGGGAGATATCTAACAGAGCAAAAACAAAGGACATATTGACATAATGTGACGAACAATAATATAGGTACTAGTTACAAAACATAGAGTTATTCAACTATATAAAATGAACACATTCATGGATTGTTCAGCAGCACGTTCAGACTAGGACTGTATTTATTCAAATATGCATCAAATGAGAGGAAGATGAAAACATTACAAAAACAAACTTTTTAAATAAAGAACATGTATAACGAGAATATATATTCCCGCAACTGAGAAGTGTTTCTTCCTTCCTTTCATCTGATGAATGCAGGTGAATTTTCTAAAAACTTAAATATATCAAATACAGAGTGTTGCAACGACAAACTCAACTGAAGTAATTGTAAAATATTACAGTAAATATTGCTCAGTTGACTTGTATATGATTTATAATTACCGGTATTTTCCATTTAATTATTTATATGGTACATTTCTAGGAATGCTCTGCTTTTGGGATTGTTTGCCTGTTCTAGTATTTTGACAATGAGAAAGTCGAATTGGTGACCAGTAAACGACAATCACTCTTGTGTTGGGTTAAATGTTGTTTCAATGTCTGTCCCACATAACAAAATTGACTTTCCAGACAGGAAAGTCCATAGATGATGTTGCTTGTGTCTAGTGTAGGTATCTTGTCTAACTTTGGAAAATAAATTCGAATTTTTCAAAATGTTATATTAAGCTATTTTTGTGAGTGGATTTTTTTTGTGATGAATTGTCTATTTATGGGATTTTGTTTTATTTAAAAATTATATTAGACTCTTCAGTTGGTCCATCGTAAATGTTGTACCTGTCTATAAGTTTTTTTTAATATGTTTGGGATGACCGTTATTACTGAAAATGTCGAATAGTTTCTTCAAATTTTGTTAAAGGAGCGTTTCATGCCATATATGCGTATTTCTATTTTTCATATTCATTACTGTGTTTTATATAATAAATAATTGAGAAATTTTTCAGCTGAAGTCTCATTTTGATGCCAATCCAATATTATTATGTTGTCTTCAGTTCTTATAAGTTTGGTGTCTGAAAATGGAACACTGCGATCGTTCTCGAATTTGACTGTAAATTGCAAGTTGGTATCAAAAGAGTTGGAAATGTCTTATATTGTTGGAATGCCATCCTCTGGCACAGCATAAATTATATCATCAACATACTTATATAAAAACGTTTACAGGATACATTCAAACGTGACTGAATGATAAAAAAATATACGTATAGAATCTCATACATTACGGTTCACATACATTGAAGCACTCGTCTAATGAATACAAAGGAATAGCAATATATACAGGTCCAACATTTACGATGGACCAACTGAAGAGTCCAATAGAATTTTCAAATACAAAAAAATCCCATACATAGACAATTTATCACAAAATAAAATCACTATTTTCAAAAAATTTCCCCTCCATAAAAATAGCTAAGTAGAACATTTTGATAAATACAAATTTATTTTCCGAAGACGAGACACCTACACTATACAAGAGCAACATCATCTATGAACTCTCCTGTTTGGAATCAGTGTTGTTATGTGGGATAGACATCCCAGTGGTTGAAACAACTTTTAACCCAACACATGTTTTTTATTAAAATAGTTCGTTTCTGTAATATTTTAATCCTCCTCTCATTTGATGGATATTCGAATACATACAGTCCTAGTCTGAACGTGCTGCTGAACAATCTATGAATGTGTTCATTTTATATATTGACTAAATCTATGTTTTGTAAGTAGTGCTTATATTATTTTTCGTCACATTATATCAATATGTCCTTTGTCTTTGCTCTTTCGGATTTCTCCTGATGAAGATGATAGAAATCAACGAAATATTGAGAATTATGAAAAACGAATACGTTTTTATTAGTCACAGACCGCATACCTGAAACCTCACCTGATCCTCAACAATAACACAGTCGAAATACCTTGTTCTATTATATATATATTATATATATATATATATATATATATATATATATATATATATATATATATATATAAATATTGCTATGACGCGTTGATTGCGGTTCATTTTTATTTCATTTTATATTTGTTTATTCTTTTCCACAACCAGACATCATGAAATATTTTTGTTTTTTACTACTTTTTTACCATTTCCAAAATCTTTAGAATATTTCCCTTTTGAATTCAATTCAATATATATTGACAAATGAATACCCATATAAATATTTAATATCTCCAGCTATGCATTTCACCTTCTTTCCATCCACTCTTTCACCTTATTTCCTTCACCTCAGCAAACTCAATCGGTACGCCTATGGAATCTCAGAAGTCGGTTCTACTGTGGAGCCCTCTGGTCGTTCCTGAAGTAAATTTCAGAAAATGGCAATTTATTGTTGCTCAAACATTGAAAATAATGCAGAAATTCATCAAAATAATAATTTTCTTCATTCAGGGAAAACTTACTGCTACTTTTTCTGCGATAAATAACCTGATTAGTGCTTCATAGCAAATATATACAGGAAATGTGAAGTTATGTGATACTAAAAGTGAAATTTAACCTAGTTTTATAGGTTATGTGGTCGATATATTAATTCATGAAAAGTTCTACCAAAAACAGTTCTTTGAAAGTTTTATTTTAATTGCACTGCAGTAACTTTTTATGGTTTCAAAAAAAATACCTGTGACTTCTTGTAACGAGATTGTCAGTGTTTCGGATTTCTCCCGTTCTTAGAAACTGCAGCCCCTTTTGTTTTTATATTTCTTTTTTTTAAATTAATTTTCTTCATTCCGTTCTCCCTCGCTTACTTGTTGATTTCCCCCTTGATACCAACATCCTTCGTTTTCCTTCTCGAATTTTCGATTTTCACGCACATTTTGTTGCACTTTTCATTATTTTCACCTTTTTGACAGTTTTTATTTACGAAATATTTCTAACTACCTTACATACTATATACAAGACATGAAGAAATCATTCTTTCGACGTTTCTGCCCTTCATATTTTTAAAATTCCTAATTTTGCAAAAAGATCTTTCCTGGCATCTCATTGGCTAATGTGTTCAGATCCAATTTCATATAAAGGATGTTCGAACTTTTAATATTTTGTTATCTGCTTGTGCTCAAAATATATTAGTAAAATTTGCTTTCTATAATTTTTAAAATTATGCTAATTACTTGTAATGTTGAAAACATGTTTATTTGAAACATAGGTATCGATTGATATTATATAAGGTTTCAGAAAAACGGTAGAATCTTCGGAAAAACTGTAAAATAACATAGCATATATTACTAAATACGAACATTTTTATTTTGGGTTTTTTTATTTATAATTCTTATTTCAACTTTTCAAACATTCAACGTACTTCTGAACATAAGAATTCCCTTAATTTTTATTCAAAATTTCAATACTAGTTGGTAAAATTTGGATATCAATTTAATTATTTACAAATTAATAATACTACTTCTTTTATTTCAGGAAACCAACTGTTTTTGGAGGTCCTTTGAATTCAAGAAAAAAAATTCTTCAAAGATAATATAATCCATAACATTGATATATTTAATATCTACATTTCATACTGCTATATATTTTTCAATATTATTCGATTTTTATAATTATTGGTACTACTTTCAATTATACTCAGTTTTAATCATTTTACCTATCTCTTCCTTCAATTATTCTCAGTATTTACGTTGAATTGGATATTTTGATGATCTGAATCTCTCAATTCATTTGCTTTCATTTTGTGCATATACCATTTTATATTTTTCCTTCAAATTTTTTTTTTTTATTTTTTTAAAGTTGTTTAAATTTTATGGTTTTCAGTATAATTGATCGTTATTCAATATTATGATTTTCGTCCTTCCAATTTCAATTCATGTGTTGCTTTGTTTCCTCCATTTTATTATCTCATTGATTGTTAGCAAATTGTTTTCAGTCATTTTCATCTTTGTATTTTTTTACTTTTAAAATCATTTTCCATATTACCTTATTTCATTCAAATGTTTCTGAAACAGTATCTTTCAGAAAATTTTTTTTTATTTTTATTATATTTTTTTTTATGCCTTAACTTACCTGTTAGATTTGTTAAACCTACAATTAATAATTCCCTAAATTTGTATTTTTGTTATTTATCTCTCCTTCAATGGAAATGTACTTGTTTTATTACAACAACCATATATTTTATCTCAAATATTTCTTGTTCAAAATGCCTTTTTTCCGAAGGATCTATATAGGGATTGCAAACATTTGTATGGCATAATTTTTATAATTTATGCTTCGCTTCCCATCAAATTTTCCAAATTGTAGTTTGTCTCTACTAATCAACTGTGCATTTTCTCCCCAATATTGCTTTAAAAATAAGTTTTCAAAATATTGGAAACTGTTAATATTTTTTTCTTGACTATTGAACCATATACAGGGTCGATTAAATAAATATTGCCTGATAACCTCTTTTAGTTCTTCAATATAATTTATATATCTACTTTTATTTTTAATTTTTTTCATAAAGGATATGGGGTGTAGCTTTTTCATGTTGCCATCAAATTTGTTGTTAATTTGTACCCCTTGACAGGTATCAATAATCCTATTTTCTATGTTAGTGTCTAACCTTCTTTGTTCCACAGCTTTCATCCTCTCTTCTAAAATGTAAAATTCATCCTGATTTTGATTTTCATATTGATTCGAATTACTTTTTTCTTTTATATTGAAAATTTTATTCTCTACTGTGATAAATTTTATATTTGTATCTTTTTGTTGAGTATCTATATCTTTATTAAGCATATTTATGTCTTTCTTCACTTTTTCATTATTACTACTTATATCTGATCTAATGTCTTTTATTCGTTCATCATTTTTTTCCACATGATTATTGAAAGTAGATATCTCTCGAGTAATAGCTACATAAAATTATTCATTATTTTGTCCTATTTTTGTTTCTAATTGTTTATGCATTTGTAAAAATTCTTCTTTATTTTGTTCAGATTTTGTTTGCATTTTGTTTTCCATCCTTGCCATATTTTCTTCCACATTTTCTCTCAATCGTTCTTCCATACTTGCTGTGTTTTCTTTCAACTCTTTCATTTCATTTTTCAAACTTTCTTTCATATCATTCTTCATATTTCCCATTTTTCCTTCCATCCTTTCCTCCATTCTTTCCATACTTTCTCTCATTCCATCATTCATGATTTCTATTTGTTCTTTCATTTCAATTTTCACACTCTCCATTTTCTCTGAGTTTTTTTTCAAATCTTGTTTCATACTTTTTCTCATTTCATTCTTTATTTTTACTGAATTTTCATCCAATTTTTCTTCCATTCTTCCCATGAATTCCATCATTATATCAAATTTACTGTCCATTTCTGTGCTCTCTCTTTGTGTTTCATCCCTTACACATTACTACTCTCCCCTTGTTCTTGATCATCCCTCTTTATACCTTCTGCACCTTCTTCCAAACCAACTTTTTTACCATCTCTCAAATCCATTTTCTCCACAGAAAGAATTCTAAAATGTCAACTTTGTGTTCTTCCCTGTATAATATTATTTGACTTTGAAAAATGTTTTTGTTTTTAATTTTTTTTTGTTATAAAATTTACATTTGCTTCTAATTCTTATTTTGGCAATTCAGCTCCGCGTTGGATGACAGTTGTTATGATGCGTTGATTGCTGGTCGTTTTTATTTTATTTTATATTTGTTTATTTTTTTTCGCAACCAGACATCATAACAAAACATATATTATTATTTTGTTTTACTAATATTTTTGTTTTTTTCAATTTTTTTTACTATTTTCAAAATCTTCAGAATATTTTCCTATTGAATTTAATTCAATATATATTGACAAATGAATATCCATATAAATATTCAATATCTCCAGCTATGTATTCTACCTTCTTTCCGTCTACTCTTTAACCTCATTTACTTCACCTCAGCTAACTCAATCGGTACGCCTATGTCATCTCAGGAGTCGGTTCTACTGTGGAGCCCTCTGGTCGTTCTTGAAGTAAATTTCAGAAAATGGCAATTTATTGTTGCTCAAACATTGAGAATAATGCAGAAATTCATCAAAATAATAATTTCCTTTATTCAGGAAAAACTTACTATTACCTATTCTGCGATAAATAACCTGATTAGTGCTTCATAGCAAATATATACAGGAAATGTGAAGTTATGTGATACTAAGAGTGACATTTAACCTAGTTTTATAGGTTATGTGGTTAATATATTAATTCATGAAGAGTTCTACCAGAAAAAGTTCTTCAAAAGTTTTATTTTAATTGCACTACAGTAACTTTTCATGGTTTCGAAAAAAATACCTGTGACTTCTTGTAACTAGAATGTTCAGTGTTTCGAATTTCTCCCGTTCTTGGAAACTGCAGCCCCTTTGTCGACTGTGACTTCGCCTCGTACTGGTAAATCTCCAATGAAAAAGGTAAGAATAACTCTGCATCTGGGATCTTTTATCTGCTATTGTTTTTTTATAGTCTTTCCCATATTGTCTTCTCAAATAACTGTTTTTCTAATACATATTGATTGATTTTTCAAAATGTAAATTTTTTTCATTCGGTTTTTCCAAAATTATTTCTTGCTTAGCTTGTTGATTTCTCCCCTTGATACCAACATCCTTTGTTTCCCTCTCGAATTTTCGATTTTCACGCACCTTTTGTTGCACTTTTCATTATTTTCACCTTTTTGACAGTTTTTATTTACGAAACATTTCTAACTATATATATATATATATATATATATATATATATATATATATATATATATATATATATACATATTGTTATGCTTAGAAGTACGTTAAATATTCAAAGAGTTGAAATGAGAATGAAAAATTAAAAAAATCCATAAATAAAAAAATGTTCGTATATGGTAGTCTGTGCTATGTTATTTTACAGTTTTTCTGAAGATTCTACCGGTTTTCTGAGAGCTTGTATAATATTAATCGATACCTATGTTTGAATAAACATGGTTTCAATATTACAAGCAATTGGCATAATTCTAAAAATTATAAGAAACAAATTTTACTAATAATTTTGAGCACAAGCAGATAACAAAATGTTAAAAGTCTGAACATACTGTATATGAAATTGGATTTGAACACAATAGCCAATAAGATCCCAGGAAAGATTTCGATGCAAAATTAGGAATTTTGAAAATATGAAAAGCAGTAACGTCAAAAGGATGATTTTTACATGTTTTGTAAATAGTATGTAAGGTAGTTAGAAATGTTTCGTAAATAAAAACTGTCAAAAAGGTGAAAATAATGAAAAGTGCAACAAAAGGTGCGAAAAAATCGAAAATTCCAGAAGGAAACAAATGTTGTTGGTATCAAGGGAAAGGAATCAACAAGCTGAGCAAGGGAGAACAGAAAACAATTTTGGAAGAACCGAATGTAATAAATTGAAATTTAAATAAATCAATCAACATGTATTAGAAAAACAGTTATTTCACAAGACAATATGGGAAAGACTATAAACAACATTAGCAGACAAAAGATCCCAGATGCAGAGTTAATCTTACCTATCCCATTGGAGATTCACCAGTACGAGGCGAAGTCACAGTCAATGAAGGTGTTGCAGTTTCCAGGAACGGGAGGAAATCCGAAACACTGTACATTCTCACTACTAGAGGTCACAGGTATTTTGAAACCATAGAAAGTTGCTGCAGTGCATTCAAATTAAACATTTTAAAGAACCCTTTTTGATAGAACTCGTTCATGATTTAGTATACTGCCGACATAATCTATAAAACTAGGTTAAATTCCACTATTATTATCACATAACTTCACATTTTCTGTATATATTTGCTATGAAGCACTAATTAGGTTATTTATCGCAGAATAGGTAGTAGTAATGAAGGAAATTATTATTTTGACTGGATTTCTGCATTCTTTTTAATAATTGAGCAATAACAGTTGCTTTTTTCTGAATTTGACATCAAGAACTACTAGAGGGCTCCACAGTAGAACCTATTTCTGAGATTCCATGGGGGTACCGATTGAGTTAGCTGAGGTGAAGGTTATAAGGTGAAAGAGTGGATGGAAAGAAGGTAAAATGCGTAGCCGGAGATATTAAATATTTATATGGGTATTCATTTAAAAATACATATTAATTGAATTTTTAAAATGGGAACTAGTTTAAGTTTTTGAAAATAGCATAACAAAAGTAAAACAAAAAATATATATATTTTTGTTGTGATATCTGGCTGTGGAAAGTAAATAAACGAATATAAAATAAAATAAAAACGAACCGCAATCAACGCATCATAACAATTGGCGCCGCAACGCGGGGCAATAACAGTTAAGCGGGGCGAATAAGGGAAATAACAGATATAATAGCAACGAGGGGAGATGCCCAACGCGGTGCTGAATTGCTAAAATAAGAATTAAAAGCAAATGTTAATTTTATAGAAAAAATAAAAAATTGAAAACAAAAATATTTTTTAAGTAAAATAATATTATACAGGGAAAATAGAAAAGTTTACATTTTAGAATTTTTGCATTGACATATTCATATAAGTGTTGAGAAAGTGGATTTGAAAGATGGTAAAAAGGTTGGTTTGGAAGAAGGTGCAGAAGGTAGAGAGGGATGATCAGGAACAAGGAGAGAGTAGTAATGTGAGAGGGCGTGAAATAAAAAGTAAGAGTACACAAATGGAGAGTTATTTTAAAGAAATGATGGATTTAATGAAAGAGAAAGGAAAGAAAACTCAAGAAAATGAATGAAAATATGGCAAGAAAGAATGAAAAAAAACTCAGTAAGGATGGGAAGAAAATTCAGCAAGTATGAAAAATTAAATGAAAGAGCAAATAGAAAGAATTAATGATGGAATGAGAGGAAGTATGGGAAGAATGGAGAAAGGATGTAAGATAAAATGGGAAATATGAAGAATGAAAAAATTTAAAAAAAAAAAAAAAAAAAAAAGTATGGAAGAAAGATTGAGAGAAAATGTAAAGAAAATATAAAGGGTGTGAAAGAAAATATGGAAAGTATGCAGAATGAATTAAGAGGAAAAATTTAAGATATGAAAGAGAATATAGAAAGGATGACAAATAAAATGCTATCAAAATCTGAACAAAATGAAAAGAGAATTTTTACAAATGTACAAACAATTAGAAACAAAAATAGGACAAAATAATGAAGAATTTCATGTAGCCATTACTCAAAAGAGATATCTACTTTCAAAAATCATGTGGAAAAAAATGATAAACAAATAAAAGACATTAGATTAGATATAAGTAGTAATAATGAGAAACTAAAGAAAGATATAAATATGATCAATAAAAAGATTGATACACAACAAAAAGATACTAATATGAAATGTATCACAGTAGAGAATGAAATTTTCAATATGAAAGCAAAAAGTAATTTGAATCAAAATGAAAATCAAAATCAAAAAAAAAGGAAAAAGAAATTCGACATTAAATAGGATTATTAATACCTGAAAAATGAAATAAAAGGTGAAAAAAAAAAAACAAAAATGATAAAAAAAAAATGCATGATATGAACATAATTAATAAAAAGTTTGGAATGCAAACAGGGAAAATCAATGATAAAATAAAAATAATGAAAATATATGATATAATAATGGCAAATATGAATTTTGAGTTGAAAAAAGGGAACATAAATGGAAAAATAATAATAATGGAAATCAATGACATTTACATGGCTAATGAAAATTTTGAGATGAAACAAAGCATTAAAATAAGAAATAATAATAATGAATAGTGAAATGTCAAAAATAAAAATAGTTGAACAACTATGACTATCAAAAACAAGAAAATTTTAAAATTACGAAAAAGAAAATAGTTGAAAATGTTAACATGAAATTTCAAATGAAATTCTTGAATTAAAATATATGATTGTAGCAGTAAAACAAGTACATTTCCATAGAAGGAGAGAAAAAATTTGGGAAAATTAATTAAAAAAAAAAGATAAAAAAAAAAATATATTTTTTAAAGATACTGTTTCAGAAACATTTGAATAAAATAAAATAAAATGGAAAATAATTTCAAAGAAAAATTACTTGAAGACATTCCACTTTTACTGAGACAAACAATATGGTTTATGCATGATGGAGCGCCAGCGCATTTTACTATAATATTTTAATCCAGTGCAATTACGGAAATTATTGGAAAAAAAAACATAAAATTATGTAGTTTGGGGATTATGAAGGATCAATAGGGGGGTGTATTCTGAGCATATATTTCAATTTGAGGGATTCTGGCGAGGTCAGCTCAAGGTCATTTCGATGAATACGCGTTTAATTCGATATCTCGAGAACGGTTAGTGTTAGGCAAAAAATAGTGGTAGACCTTTTCTGTTCTAAATTGAATTTACTAACTTTTTCATCCGAATTTTTTTTTTCATCGATATTTTTCAATTTATTGCTTCCGAAAGGCAAAAATTTTACTTTTTTTCCTCCCTTTTTTTTATTTTTCGCCATTTTCTCCCCAACCATTCAATTTTATTGAATTTTACCGATTATCAGAGAGTAGATCTTTTAATTATGAACAACTGCAATGACCGCATTGAAGAATACTTCGGATTTGATTTCTCTGACTGAAGTTTTTCTACAAGCTAAAGCAGACAAAACAACTCTCGCTTCAAACGGCGAACAATTCATTTTGAATTTGTATCGCAAGGCTTCAGGTGACACGAAGTGTACGAATCTCAACGAGCTCCGTTATGAAGGATACAAGATAATGGCAGGCAGTGGGAGGGTTAAATTGGAATCCCTTCCTCCTACCTCCGATGCCGCATTTTTTCTCTCGTTGAGGTGTTACTACCAAGTACAATACAGTTTTAATTATTCATTTACTTCTTTCTCTAATCCTCATTCACATTATTTTCCCATCGAATGGAATAAAAAATACCCAAATTGCAGAAGTACAATATTTAAATGATATTTGAATGATTACAATATTTAATATTTAAATAAAGTACAATTTTTAAATAGTTTAATCGTTCACTTTTTCATACAGGTACGTTGGCTATAAATGATCATGGAATACTTTAATATTTCTTTCAAGTACTAAATACCCACTGATGTCGCTGATATTGCGACAGTGGCGCGGATTTCGCTCGGTAAAGTAATATATAACTCTGAAGGTATTGGCATTACAGAAAAAAGTTTAGGGAAAAAGTTGTTCATAATTAGAAGATCCACACTTTGATAATCGGTAAAATCCAATGAAATTGAACGGTTGGGGAGAAAATGGGAAAAATAAAAAAAAGGGAGGAAAAAAAGTAAAATTTTTGGCTTTTGGAAGCAATAAATTGAAAAATATTGATGAAAAAATAAAAAATTTGATAAGAAAGTTAGTAAATTTAATTAAGAAGAGAAAAGGTGATCACAATTTTTTGCCTAGCACTAACCGTTCTCGAGATATCGAATTGAACGCGTTTTCATCGAAATGACCTTGAGCTGACCTCGCCAGAATCCCTCGAATTGGAATATATGCTCAGAATACACCCTCCTATCGATCCTTCCTAATCCCCAAACTACATAATTTTATGTTCATTTATTTCCGTAATTGCACTGGACTATTTCGTGATTTTTTAAATCAGTGATTTAGAAACAGATGGATTGGTCGAGGCGCTAAAGTTCCAAAACAATTCTGGCCTCCAAGGTCCCCGAATTTATATTCAATCGATTTTTTTGTGGGGTCACTTGAAGGCCCTAGTTTATACGGTGCCAATAGAAACCAAAGAACAACTTCGTCAACGAAACATTGCTGGATGTGACGCAATCCTGAATACACCAGGTATAATGGAACGTGTACGTGAGACCATGAGATGACGAGCCGACGCATGCATATTGGTGCAAGGTGGCCATTTTGAACAATTACTTCAATTATAACCCTCAACTAACTGTTTTAGTATGGAATCGGTCTTAATTACTGTTATTATTATTGAATTGTAATAACACCCAATGAATTAAAAAAAGTCTTTAACTAAATTAATTTTGAATTTGAAATCTTGTCATTCAAAATCAGTTGCATCGATTATTTCAAATCCCAATAACTCGAAAACAGTTGCTCGCAGTGACCTCTACCAAGAATATATTTTTCACACAAACATGTTAAAAAAACATTTTTTAACTAGAAAATGTGATACAGGTACGTACAAAAAGTAATGACATTTCAAATGACTGAAAAAACATGTAGGTGGCGCCACCCCCACGAAAGAAACAAACTAACAACAAATTTGATTTTGTCATTGAAAAATACTCCCAGATACCAAACTCTACTCGAATATCACAATTATTTTGAAATGTATTCACAAAAAATAAAAATAAGAATTCAACTTTGACACCCTGCATCTCAGAAACGAATAACTTTATGAAAACTTTTCTTCTTATTTTGACCACAGCAACATGGTCACAAATTTTCTACACGTACTTAAGAAACACCCTGTATATATCAGAATCATGTGAATGTAAATGTCTACTCCTTGTGGTGTGACACTGACAGGTTGGGAATAATTTTATTTAAGCGAAAAACATGTATGACATGTATCACTTATAATTTATCACACTGGTATGAAGTGCTGGATTAGTACCAACTGTTATTACCAGATTGTGGTAATTTTAAAAAGTACTATTATTTAAAATTGCATTGTTGTCACAACTTGGGTTGATATCTGAAGACAATAAATGACAGTAGATCTCACTCAAATAATTAATTTTATTTTTTTGTTGGTGCAATTGTTTTCTTGGGAAATTAAAGCCATTTCTAGGAATTTTCTCTTTGGTGTAGTGACTGTCACTAGCACTTTCACTGAATCATAATTCATCTGCTGGTCAAAATTATTCACGTGTTCTGCCAATGCACATCTTTCAGGGTACAATATTTGAAACCAATCTCAACAATGTTGTAAGTACTATAATGTTTCGTACCGACGAGTATGAAAAATATTACCCGATATAAATATAGCAATCATTTCTTCCTCAAAATTCTGAATTAATTTATCAGACTTGAAAATATAATTCAAACATAATTGAACCCAAAGTGGAAAAATCCGTAGTTCATATATTTTACAGTAATTCATCATCTAGTTCAACATTTATTGAAATACAGTATTTCCTGCAAATTCAAAGTTCAATGCCAGTCATTAACTATGGATTGGGTTTCAGTCCGGTATTGCATTCATCAATAGCAAGAACGCTGATTCTGCAAGTCAGCGATATATTTCCTATAAATGAAAGTGTTTGTTTTTAATCGAGCTCTCTTCAGTTTTGTGTTAGTTTTGCCCTTTTATAATTTTCAATAAACCATAATAGTTTTCAGTTCACTTTTTTTATTTCACTATACTAGGGTGGTCACAATCACAGATGTAAAATGTTTTAACCTCTCGCAAGCCAAGATAATTAGTGGGCACCCTAAACAGTTAGGGGGCCAGGGTTTCACAGGGTCGCCCAAAGTAGGGCGTGACATTTTGGTGGAAGCGCGGTCTTCGTTCTTGGAGGTTCCATTCTTCATAATGAGCCTGCAACAAAAAATGTCAAGGGTTAACAGCAAATAAACTTTTCCTGAAATATATTTTTTCTCTTTCAATATTTGAATTGTGAAATTAATGACTATACCTGGTGTGAGTTATCGTTTTTGTTTTCAATATATTTTTTTTTTTTCAATTGAAGTGAACAAGGTGAATTTTTAGTGTATTTATGATTTCCAATGGTTTTTTTTCCTTGATTTGGTTCAAGAAGTTTCAGAATTACCGAAAATATTGGTTTGGTTATTTGATTTTTAACTAGAAATTCATTTTTATTCTGGAAAATAATTTACAACTCGCCTCTTATTATCTTGTCGTATTTTTTTATTCTAAAGCAAAAACAAACTCGCGTTTTCAATATTCTCAAATATAGTTTTTATACAGTTTTTTAAATACTAGGTGTCTTTTATCTTTCAATGAAAATCTGAACAGTTAATTTTTTATCTTCCTAAGTTAGAGAACAATACATATTTTTTTGTTTATTTTTTTTTTAATAATAAATACCATTTTTGCGTGGAATATTTCTGCTTGTGCGACATTTTTTATTTTTCATTAATATTTCTACTTTTCCACATTTTTGTTTTCTCATTTATATTTATTTGAGGTATTGCTCACATATTTATTAATCCCTGTTTTTGGACATTCCGAGAATAAGAAGGAAATAAAATATATTAAAGTAAGCAATATTCATTTGGTCCCTTCGACCTTTTTCTAGAAATAGTATTTTGGGAACTTTATATATTTTTATACCTGTTGCTATCAAGCATACTATATTATCGCAAAAACTATATCTCCAAGTTCATCCTTCAACCAAAAATGTTTATTTTATAGTTATGTTTGTTAATTCAAAAGTAGTCTTTCTCATCTTATTAATAATATTTTAATTGCACATTTGGAAGTAATATGACCTATTTTTTTCACAAACTGGTAATTGACACTTTATCTTTTTCTTCAGTCAGAGGAATGAATCTGAGCTTAAAAAATTTCTTCAAGGTGTTTTTTGCAAAGAAAAAATTATCTGATTTCAAATAACAATTTATTCCTAAGTTTTTTAAATGTATTCAGTTGAATGATGTCGATCACATATGGGGGCAACATCAACCTGCAGATGGCGGAGTTAAATTTTTATGTTAAAAAGTCATTTGGTAACTTCGAAATGTTTTTTTATTAAGCATGAACTTTCTTCCCATGAATCAGATTGATGCTTTTCGAGTCTTCAGATTTAAAAGTAATCTGCTAGTTTTGTCAACTTTGAAATGAATGTTTTTTTTCTAAATACGATTTTTTTTATGAAACAGCAAGTTTTGAATTTATTGTAGTCTTTTGCTCAGAAATATTTTTCAGTTCCAATTTATCAAAATATTATTTTCATCTTGAAAGTTAAATCTTTTGTTTCCAAAGAACTTTTTTTTAAATTTCTAATTGGTATTTTTGTCTGCAAAATAACATTTTTGATCTCGGAAACAACATAATTGACCCCCAATACATTTATTTCAAAGTATTTTTTTTACTCAGAAGAAATCTTCCTTTTCTTCGCAATAATGTTGAATGGTTTGATTGAAATTCCATCATATAAATTACCCATACATTATTTCATTGATTTGAGCAATATTGCATGTTTATTTGTTGAATGTATGATATAATTCATTATCGGTGTGAAATGATTTCCTGGTTCTCATTCGAAAATGAATGACTTGAATAATTTTTTTTAATATTGAGTTGTCATGGAAAATACTTTTACCAGAATATACAAAAAAAAATAAAAAATTGTTTGTAGTGAAATCAATTCCATGACCCAACTGGGAAAACTACGTTTAAGACAAAACTCAATTCGAAATTCAGTGTATGTTGCGTATAGAATCGGAAGGAGCCTGTTTCAATTATTTTTATTATATATATATATATGCGTCCTGTTTCGGTTAGTAAAGCTAGAAACCAGAAATTATATTCCAATGAACGGAAAGGAATAATAAACTTTAGTTCTTGGATATGAATAGAAAAATAAATCTTCCACCAAAATCCACAAGACTCCAAATAAAATTGTTCTAATAAAAAATGTCAAACTCCTCAAATTATATCTCTTGTTAATTTTGTTTTTACTGAAAAATAGTTTGTTTTGAAAACATTGATGTCGTCGTTTTGTTTGGTGCAATTGTTTATCGATGTTTTCTTTAATCGACTTTTTGTATGATTTATGATGAACTCTTGTGATATATACCGAGTGATATATGATATGAGAATAATGAAATGTATATAGTTATTCTAATCCCAATTGGAACGACCAAAAAAATAAGAACACTACTAGGAGTGTTCATATGCACTGCCCGGCAAATGGGAAATTTATATACTACCAGTGTTTTTACTTTCAAAGCGTTCCTGGTACAATCATAAAAAAGTTCAGTCGTGTGGAAGAGAATTCCTTCCCGAAACTTTTTATGTCGGTCCAATTGGGATTAGAAATACTATACATAGATGAATAATTAGTTGGGTGACAAATGGAAGTTACCTGTATCACAAGGAGAACGTGGAAGAATATCCCAAAGTAGGATTGAACGTTAACCTGTGCTGAAGTTCTCTTGAAGTATTGCCGAGAGAATAAATGAGTTGATATTATAAAATTAGTTGGGTGACAAATGGAAGTTACCTGTATCACAAGGTGAACGTGGAAGAATATCCCAAAGTAGGATTTAACGTTAACCTGTGCTGAAGAGAATAAATGAGTTGATATTATAATATATGAAGTGGTATATCAATATTTTATGGTATATGAATATTGATTATATCAAATGAATATAATATGTATACATGAGTTGAGAATTGGTATATATGCAAAGGTATGAACGTAGTAATAGGAAGTCGATGAATAGGTGATAAACAGTTGCCCAGTAAATAATTTTATTCATATTGAGATGATAATTAAAAGTTAGTCATGGGTAAGTAAGTAAAATTTTGCGCATGGGGGTATTTTTCGTGAATTTGAGGGATAACGTCTGAACACACTGCCTAGCCAACAGTTTTAGAGCTGCTGCCTATCTGACAGCCCTCTAAATATAGACTTTTGGGAAAATGTTTCTTGTGTGGATTAGCCAACTTCCTGATTCTGCTGCCTAGCCAACAGCACCCAAGTTCCATCAAATTCAAAATGATTCTTGAGAGAAGAAAAAGATTTCGAATTGACAATTTACAATTTGACAACCCCAGCCAATTTCATAATATTTCTTGAATTCGATTTAAATAAAATGTGAATATGTGATAATGATAATCAAGTGGGGAGTCTTGTAAAGTTTTGGGAGTAATTGAGCAATGTTTTTTTTTATTCAATAATGGATTTTTGCGATTAATTTAAAAGTTTTATTTTGAAAGATGGTATGCTAGGTTGTGTGGGAGTCTTTGAGACATAGAAGTCATTAGATATTTTTATGTTATGTCTCGTCAATTAGAAAAAAAACATATTTGTTGAAATATTTTTCATGTTTATTAATGGGTTTAGTGCGAGTAGACGAATATTTCATTTTATCTGTCATAGTTTTTAATAAGTTTTTGTTCGAAATAGGGCAAAAAATAATTTTCTTTGTACTGTTGAATAATTAGATATAGCTATGTGTATATAATGCAACTGAATGATAAAATTTTGATTATGTCCCACTTTAGTTTTTTCTTTTAATTAAAAATATGAATAATTATTTTCTTGTAGAATGAAATTGTGTTTGAAAATGAATAGAGGGAACATGTAATATAAGCTACTTCCGAAAAAGAATGAAATATATATTGAATAGAACTCAAATGTTTTAGTGATTTTTAAATAGTTAGAGGATAATACTGTCATTTTTTCATGATAAGTTGAATTTGTCTTCCATAATCAATAATCCAACTACTTTTTCAAGAATACTTACTGCGATTTATCTTCTTGTTGTATGTAACACCGAGACCACGGAGGCACGTCCCGGCAGCAGGCACTGACACAAACCAGACGGAATGGCCCATCTACAGGAACACACCTGAGCAGCATGGCATCCCAGTTATCCCATTGCGAACATTGAGCTCTGCAAGAAAGGCATCCATCACCTGTACAGAAAAAATGGTTCAGTTGATGGAAATATTGAAACAGTCACATAAGCTAGGACGAGAAGACGAACATCCCAAAGCAAACATTCCAGAATCTGGTTTACGTACCTGCACGAGAACATCCTAGGTCCTAGGGTGTGAACATTCACGAGAAGCATTGGAGCACAGTTAACAATTCCACACTCCACGACCACAAACATAATCGGTGCAGCATCCATATACATTTTTGGATAAAATGGAGATCCCGAAGCGTGCAAAGTCAGCTATACTCAATTCCCTACTAGAAACCAAACACAAACAGTTTACAGGTGGTAATCACCTGTCATCTCGTCATCCGTTCCCGTCAGTTCCAGAAGCGGCCACCAGTCGTCCAGCAAACCATTTTGGGGTACAGCCGAGCCGTCCTCCGTCAGGCAAAATCCCTGAATGTTCCATGTGGGGGTGCAACGGCTTCGACTTCAGTTAAATCGCTCGAAGCCAGAAGAAGAAATAGATCCAACACCAAGGATGGGGCCACGAAAGTCATCGCATGGAGATGATAGACATTATACCAGACTTTTGTGACCAGTGCCGGACTTACAATTTTTTCGTGCCACGTGAGAACTCTGATAAATGGTTATTTTTTGTTTTGTTTCATATTAATTCATGTTCTTGTTTCATTGTCGATATTGTTTATGTTTTTCTACTTTTATACATTTTTTTTCTCGCATAATAATGTCGTGAGTTCATTTTTTTCTATGTTGAGATATGTGCACTCCTTAATTATATTATTCTTTTAAAGCTGGAGGCCAGCTTTCATAAAGGGGGGAAATGTGTCAAGTATGAAAAATATTACCCAATATAAATATAGCAATTATTTCTTCTTCAAAATTCTGAATTAATTTACCAGACTCAAAAATAAAATTCAAACATAATTGAACCCAAAGTGGAAAAATCCGTAGTTCATATATTTTACAGTAATTCATCATCTAGTTTAACATTTATTGAAATACAGTATTTCCTGGAAATTCAAAGTTCAATGCCAGTCATTAACTAGAGATTGGGTTTCAGTCCGGTATTGTCTCTTTAGTTTTATGCTGCTGGTCCACGGTGACACATCTCCTTCCCTTGGTTTTTATTATAATGTAAGTGGTACTTTTATTTCACTTGTTATGGTCATTGTTCACTTCACCATTTTTGTATTCACATTGTGTTAGTTTTGCCCTTTTATAATTTTCAATGAACCATAATAGTTTTCACTTCACTTTTTTTATTTCACTATACCAGGGTGGTCACAATCACAGATGTAAAATGTTTTAACCTCTCGCAAGCCAAGCAAGATAATTAGTGGGCACCCTAAACAGTTAGGGGGCCAGGGTTTCACAGGGTCGCCCAAAGTAGGGCATGACAGTACTATGTATTATCATTGGTTTTTCATCTATTGTAGTTTTCATGATGATGGAAATAAACATATCCGATAGCTTGGATAAACCTTAAAGAGTTTACTTTTCCATTGCTGTTTACCCCAATATATATAGTTTTGTACCTAACTATTCAGCGAAGAAAAACATTCAGTTACCTAGTGACTCATTGTTGAAACCTGTTTAGAGTATTTAATATATTATTGTTTCAACTCTCCTCAGTTTTTGTCAATCTGTATATATATATGTATATATATATATATATTATATATATATATATATTATATATATATATATATATATATATATATATATATATATATATATATATATATATATAGTGGGGTAAGTTTCGAAAAAGGGACAGTTTCATTTCAATTTCCAAATGTATCGCCAAACACCACTACTCTCTTGTGCAATCATTATTCATTGGAAGTGAAAGATGGGTATAACATTTCTTATAACATAGCACAATTCCAGGGTTTGGTAATTGAAAAACCCTCGAAGCAGTCAAGCGTTTCCTATAGTCACGAAACACTTTTTATTTCATATCTGTCCTCAAATATCATCCCAACCATGTACCTTTCTCATGGCGTAGATGTGAATCAACTGAATTATCTTTTTCTTGGTGAATTTCAAGCATTTTGAAAGCGGAATTCTTTCGAAAATTGAATTTTTAGGATAAGAAATATTCAGTCAGTTACTTCACTTCCAAGAATTGCCAATAAAACTTTTTTTTGTCTTATAATATATGATTCTTAGTAAGTTTTTTTTCATTTATTCAAATTTTTGTGACATATACTGATCATAACAAAGAACACTCTGGCTATGATACTTTTTTCCTGTACACTTCACCTCTCCTTTTTTTTTACCTTTCTGCAGCTCAGTCGGTATGCCTATGTAGAGATGATTCTCTCAATCTCAGGAGGATTGCATCTAGTTGTTTTCTTGATGTCAATATACTGTTCATGTTAGAAAGATTGATTGTGAAATGATCAAATAATAAATTTGCTTGCTCATGCGCAACAATAGAAATATTCCAAAATGAATATTTATAGGATATTCTCAGTCTTATTGATGAACAGAAGATGAATATTTTCACTCGAAATAATGTATTTTTTGTAATCGAACTGAGAATGTTCGATGAATATTCCTACTTGACTGAATTTATGAAGATAAGATACCTGTTATGAGTTTTTCTTTATGTGGTTAGTTTGAAGTGGACTTCTTGCAAAATTCGGCCTCCTTGAAGTGAAAAGTTGGGATTCTAACCTTCAATTCTTGGTAAGTGGTTTCGTAGTAGATTATGCTCCTGATTTGTCACAAAGTTGATTGTATGCATGAATGTATCTCAAATTCCTCAGTTATAAGCATTTTTTCTTCGAAATTGATCATATAAATGTCCAGTTAGGCTTCATTTTTCATTTTCATTTCTCGACTCTCTTTTATTTTTCTTTCTCCTTGGTAACCATCACTTTTTGTTATCTTCCGTCAATTTCCACTATCAGCACCTTTTTTAAATTTCTTACCTATTGTACTCATGTTATTTACAAATTTGATTTCTACACATAGTACTATTTACAAATATTTCTTCAAAGTTGGCATTTTCCATTTTTCTATGCTCAAATTTTATTATTTTGATCACTCAGAAGAAAAATAATATGACATTTGCCTGTCATGTTTCCTTTTGGTTCAAAATTTGTATACAGGATGTTTCTTGCATATAAATATAATGTTTAGTTGAATTCTGAATATTGTTTTCTAAATTAGAATTTGTATATTTTTATAGGTTGTTCCAATTGAATGCACTGATCTAACATAGATAGTAGAAAAACTCTACTGCCACCCTCTTGAATTATCTGCGTCGATTAGAATATGGCCAAAGGTTTTCAAGATGCAAATCGTACAGAAAAACATTATAAAAACAATCATAGCAGGTATTTATGAAGTTTTTAAACATCATTGTGTCCTATTTTTACTTTTTTATCTGACATATATACCATATCATAACAATTTCCCTAAAATTTTCATTCGAGATTATACTTTTTCATTAGAAAAATCTGAATATCAATTTTATCACTGTACCAAAGTGATTAATATTTATTTTCTTTTTGTTTCAGATGAAACCAATCATTAGAAATCTTTGAATCAAATTGGAAAATTATCCAAATGACAAAATTTATATAGTTAGTTGAATTGATAAATACTTTCTATATTAAAAACTTCTCTCAAAGTTCGATTATATGGATTAATCAACACTCTGTAGCTATTCTTAGCCTCTTCGTTATCTATTTCATATGGTCCTCCAAATGGTAATTGTACTCTTTCTACTTTTTCATCCCATAGTCTATGATTTTCTCGTGACGTTAATCTTAAATATTTTATCACCTCTCTTATATATCTCTCTGTAGGATTTGATGAAGGATGACTAATACTAGTGAAATTTAATTGTATACCAATATTCTGAATAAATTTTTTCATCTGATCATTAGTAAAATATGTTGCATTATCAGGAATAATCTGTTCTGGTTTTCCTATTTCTATTATAAATTTTGATAATAACTTTTTGATTGTCTTAAAATTAGTTTTCTTAGTAAGATATAATTCAATAATTTTGGAAAATGATCCACTATTACAAACATATGTTTATTGTTATTTTGACTTTTTATCAAATTGCTGACAAAATCAATAGAAATAATTAGTGAAGGTCTGTTAGTAACTATGCTTCTGGGTTCATTTTTGTTAGTCATGTTTTTATGTTTTTCCAATTGACATAATTGACATCTTGTTATTGAATCCTTAGTTGTTTCTATATCTCGTGAACTTATGTAATTCTTCCTGAATATCATCCAAGTTTTCCTGATTCCTATATGTAAATATTTTTCATGTATGTTAATAATTATTCTTTCAGATAACTCTTCTGTTACTACATACAATTCTTCTCTATTAACAATTTTAATAACTATTCCATTTATTTTTATGATACCTCTTTTGTCTTTATTCGTTATTTATTTTGATCAGCTATTATTGTATCTCGAGAAAATAACCCTGTATTATTTTTAAAAACATTAACACTTTTTCCATCCTTGTTATAGTATCTGTTATTATGTTTTGATTTGTGTCTAATTTCAAATTTATATTCTTGAAGTAATAATGCCCATCTATAGACTCTGTTTCTAGCATATTTACAATCTACTATTAACATAAGTGCTTCATGATCTGTTTCTATATGAAAATTTAGCTCCTAATAAATAAAATCTCAGTTGTGTTACAAAATAAATACTAGCTAACTCTTATTCAGTAACGGTATAGATACTTGTTGAAAAGGGAAACATTCTCAATTGAATATTGATAGAAAGATTTTTCTGTAAATTGAAAAATCCACGATTAAAAGTCATTTTTTGTGAATGTCTAACAGAAAACAACTACTTCCCCGGCTAAAGCCACGCTGGACATTGAACTACATCTGATAGATATTCTGAAAAGGCCCTAACTCAAAAGAAAAAATCTGAAATTGAAAATTTGCATTTTCATTCAGATAGTTATTTGATTTTCTATTCCAGTCTTAATTAAGAAGTCATAAAGATGAATGAGGCAAAGAAGAATGTTTTCCAAAAGAGAGTACTCACCAGAAATCATTCGTAACATTCTGATTTTATGAACATCCTGTTTATATTTTCAACAAATCAGATACGTTCATGTTTTTTGGTTACTCTCGATATGAAATATATTGGAACTTCTTTTCCTTGTTGACTTTGAATTGATACCCCTGCAAATATTTGCATAGATCCATCTGTCCTTGAAATAAATGGTAAATTACAATCAGGATGACAAATTTTCAGATTTTGTATAAATATATTTTTCCATTCTAAAAATGCTTTCTCTTGCTCATTTCCCCATTTCCATTCAACATGTTTTTTGTAAATCTATCAAACGTATTTCTTTGTAACTATGGTCTGGAATTAATCTTTCAAAATAATTCAGTATTCCCAAAAATCCTCTTATAGTTTTCAAATTGTATGTCCTTATGTATTCCCTTATTGTCATAATCCTTTCAGGATCCATTTCTACGCCTTCCTCATTTATTTTATACCCAAAATAACTTATTTCCTTTTGAAAAAATTACCATTTATTTATATCTTTAATCAAACCCGCTTCATCAAGTAATTGAAATACTTTCTCTAAATGATCTTTATGATTTGTTCATCTTCTGGATATATCAACATATCATCAATGTAATGTAGAGCAAAACTCTCTTTCAATGCTGGACAAGCAGATTGTAAAACATATGGAACAACGCAAAATCAATAAACTACCCCTTCTATGCTAAATCCTGTATAATTTCTAGAATTTTCATGTAATGGTATCAACCAAAAACTATGCTTCAAATTAATTTTGGAAAAAATCTTGGAATTTATGATTTTCCCAAAAATAGTTTCTATAGTAAGTGGAGAGTCATACTGTGGTATAGTAATTTCATTTAGTTCTCTGGCATCTGAACATAGTCTAAGTTCACCATTTTTCATTACAACTACAACTATTGGATTTATATAATTCCTGGTACTTCTTTCTATTATTCTCTGTTTTATCATTGTTCCTATCTCTTCTCTTACTTGCTCTCTATATTTATATATAATTGGATAATTTCTAGATCTGAATTTCTCTATTTCTTTTACCTCTATTTTGTGCACATACTCTTTCGCTATTCATGATTCATACATTATTATTCTTATCACTTAATTTCTCACATTCATTCCTCTCATACACAAAATATTACTCCCTATCTTCTCTTCTTGATTTTCCTCAAAAAATTCAAACCATTTGCTATCCATTTCTATACCTTTTCTTTCATAATATATTTTAGCTTTCATTTTTCTGATTGATGTGTACCAATAATTACATCAAATTCCATGTCTTTAACTACCAGTAATTTTAATTCAATATTTTTGTGATCAATCTCCACATTTAAATTTATGTTTCGATTTGTTTCTGGTAACGTTTTCCCATTGATTCCTATCAAATTTGTTTTAGGCATCTTCACAATTGTTTCTTTTCAAAACTATTTTCTTTCATTGAATATGCTTCTGATCCTGTGTTTATTAAAATTTTTACTTTTTGGTTTCCTATATTACCTATTAATCTAATTAAACCTATTAATTGTTCATTTTCCATATCTTAATTTGACATTATTAATTCCAATGGGTGTTCATAATTTGGTGAGTCAAGCTTCTCATATGGCTGTTCTAATGAGAATTTTGTTGTTCAGAAGTATTCATGGTTGGTATTTCATTTGCCTGATTATCTTCTATAGTTGTGTGTATTTGTCCCTCTATTTCATCGATTCTTTCCACACTATTTATTCTCAAATGAAAATGGATTTGTTTTGTATTTTCGTTTTTTTCATGATTATTGAAAATTGGATTTTGTTGTCCCTCTCTATTATACAACTGTCTCTGTCCTTGATATTGATTTTGATATTGATTGCCATTATTTTTGTCACTGTAATTACTATACATATTGTAATTTTGACTTCTATTTTGATGATAATTGTTATTATCATACCTATTATTTCTTTAGTTGTCTTGATTTTGCATGTATCTATCATTATTTTGATTATGCATGTACCTATTATTATTTTGATTATTATTTTCCCATCTTCTATGAGATTTTGTGTTTTCTAATCTCAATAAATAATCACTCAATCTATCCATGGTTTCAATTTCAATCATGCTTATTATTTTGAAAACTTCTTGTCTGAAATGCCCCCTTTTATTCCCTATTCTCTCAATATTGGATTTAGATGTTGTGACATAGTCAAAAGTTGTATTGCAGGGTTATTCGTGAAATTTGTCAAATTGTAATTTATCTCTAACTATGAGTTGAGCATTCTCTTCCCAATATTGTCTTATAAATAAATGTTCCAAATCTTCGAAACTATTCATGCTTTTCTCTTGACTATTGAACCAAATACAAGCTTGATTATTCAAATATTGTCTGATAATTTCTTTCAATTCTTCAATAGCAGTTACATTCTTTATTTTATTCTTTATTATTTTAATAAAAGTTTTGGAATGTAATTTCTTAATATTTCCATCAAATTTATTATCTATTTGACATGTATTTATAATTCCAGTTTGAAAATGTTCTATCTGTTTTTCTTTGTTCTAATTGTTTCATTATTTCTTCCATGTTTTTAATTTTTTCTTGACGTTCATTATTATGGTCAGTGCTCAAAATATTTCTATGATTTGTGAAATTTTATTTTCTACTATTATTTCATCATTATTATCTTTTTGTTGAGCTTTATGTCACTCTTGATTCTTTGATTGGTTAATTTTTTAATTTTTATTAGTTTAAAATTATTGATGATTGATATTTCTTATCTTATAGTTACATAAATTTCTTTATTATTTTGTTCTATTCTTTCCATGTTCTCTTTCACACCTCCTATATTTTTGTTTTGTTCTTTCTTCCCTTTTTCCCATGTTTTCTTTCATTCCATTTTACATACTTCCCATGGAATCCATCAATTTTTGAAAGTGACTCTCCATTTCTGTTCCATCACTTTGTGCTTTTATCTCTCTACCTCCTACAACTTCTTCAAAACCAACTTTTTCCCCATCGCTCACATCTATTTTCTCCACACTTATACAAATTTTAAACTTTCCTCACTACTCCAATATAAAAATACCAAAATTAAAATTTTCCCTAAATAAATATGTAATCTCAAAAATTTTTTGCTAATTAGTATATATGCTCCGCATTGGCTAATCAGTATGAACGCTCCGCGTTGAGCGACATTTTTTGTTATGTTGTATATGATTGTTTGTAAGTTTGTTATTTTTTCTTATTTTCATTCATTTAAGTTTTTGTGACATACTAATCATAACGAAAGAAAACTCCGGCTATGATGCTTGTTAACCTTTTTTCCTGTACACTTCACCTCTCCTTTTTTGTTTCATTTCACCTTTTTCCAGCTCAGTCGGTACGCCTATGTAGATATGATTTTCTCAATCTCAGGAAAATTGCATCTTGTTGTTTTCTTGATGTCAATATACTGTTTATGTTAGAAAGATTGATTGTGAAATGATCAAATAATAAATGATGTCTACAAATAGAGAGATGGTTGTTTTTTATTGAAATATTACTCAAACCAACCCATGCCTGCGATATATATCTTATTCTAGTAATACTTTTCAACCAATCAAAATTGAAAACTTCAAATTTGATTGCTCATGCGCAATAATAGAAATATTTCAATACAAATATTTATAGGTTATTCTCAGTCTTTTTGATAAACAGAAGAAGGGTTTTTTTTTACTCAAAATAATGTATTTTTTATAATCAAACCGAGAATGTGACAGTTCCATGAATATTCCCACTTGATTGAGTTTATCGATTATATACGAATGCAGGAATGTTCTGTGGTTAGTTAAAGTGGATGTCTTGCAAAATTCGGCCTCATCACTGCAAGTGAAGTGAAAAGTTGGGACTCAATTCTTGGTAAGTGGTTTCTTAGTAGATTTTGCTCCAGATTTGTTACAAAGTTGATTGTGTGCATGAATGTATCTCAGATGCCTCAGTTATAAGCATTTTTCCTTCAAAATTGATCAAGTTCTGCTCAATTTTTTTCATATTCATTTCTTGACACCCTTTCATTTTTTTTTCTCCTTCGTAACTATCACTTCCTGTTATCTTTTATAAATTTTTACTATTAGCACCTTTTTGAAACACATTTTTCAACTTCTCACCTATTTACCCATGTTATTTACAAATTTTATTTCTACACATAGTACTATTTACAAATATTTCTTGTTTGATATGTTCCATTTATCCATGCTTAAATTTTATTATTTTTATCATTTCGAAAAAAATTAATATGACATTGGCCTGCCATGTTTCCTTTTGGTTCTAAATACAGGATGTTTCTTGCATATAAATATAATGTTCAGTTGAATTCTGAATATTTATTTCTAAATTTGGATTTGTATATTTTCATAGGTTGTTCCAACTGAATGAACTGATCAAACATAATGATGATAATAGCAAAACTCTATTGCCACCCTCTTGAATAATCTGCGTCGACTAGAATATGACCAAAGGTTTTCAAGATGCAAAGCGTACAGAAAAAAGTTATAGAAACAATCATAGCAGGTATTTATGCAGTTTTTAAATATCATTGTGCCCTATTTTTACTTTTTTATTTAACATATATACCATAACAATATATATATATATATATATATATATATATTTATATATAGCAGGTATTTATGCAGTTTTCAAATATCATTGTGCCCTATTTTTACTTTTTTATTCAACATATATACCATATCAGAACGATATATATATATATATATATATATATATATATATATATCGAGAATAAGAGAAATCTGTTTCGAATCCAATAGGGATCACCATCCGTCTACAGCCTGTTTCATGGTTTCCCAATCATCAGGACGGCCTGTGGTCTCTTTCAAATTCGAATCAGACATCTCGTGTAGTTATTACGTTCGGCACGTACAAAAATATGAAAAGGATCAGATTACAGATAGCGACACCTATAATCTGTGTTTTGAAGCTTACACCTGTCATCGTGGAATTTTGAAGACACGAGAATTCGTGCAACATCAATAGATCACCGACAGATGCCAGCATAGACCAACCCACGATACCAATGGTCGTACTTCTATTTGCGTTCACGCAAAAACAAATCAATTATCGAGAATAAGAGAAATCTGTTTCGAATCCAATAGAGATCACCATCCGTCTACAGCCTGTTTCATGGTTTCCCAATCATCAGGACGGCCTGTGGTCTCTTTCAAATTCGAATCAGACATCTCGTGTAGTTATTACGTTCGGCACGTACAAAAATATGAAAAGGATCAGATTACAGATAGCGACACCTATAATCTGTGTTTTGAAGCTAAGACCTGTCATCGTGGAATTTTGAAGACACGAGAATTCGTGCAACATCAATAGATCACCGACAGATGCCAGCATAGACCAACCCACGATACCAATAGTCGTACTTCTATTTGCGTTCACGCAAAAACAAATCAATTATCGAGAATAAGAGAAATCTGTTTCGAATCCAATAGAGATCACCATCCGTCACAGCCTGTTTCATGGTTTCCCAATCATCAGGACGGCCTGTGGTCTCTTTCAAATTCGAATCAGACATCCGTGTAGTTTTACATTCGGACGTACAAAAATATGAAAAGGATCAGATTACAGATAGCGACACCTATAATCTGTGTTTTGAAGCTTAGACCTGTCATCGTGGAATTTTGAAGACACGAGAATTCGTGCAACATCAATAGATCACCGACAGATGCCAGCATAGACCAACCCACGATACCAGGCTGTAGACGGATGGTGATCTCTATTGGATTCGAAACAGATTTCTCTTATTCTCGATAATTGATTTGTTTTTGCGTGAACGCAAATAGAAGTACGACTATTGGTATCGTGGGTTGGTCTATGCTGGCATCTGTCGGTGATCTATTGATGTTGCACGAATTCTCGTGTCTTCAAAATTCCACGATGACAGGTCTAAGCTTCAAAACACAGATTATAGGTGTCGCTATCTGTAATCTGATCCTTTTATATATATATATATATATATATATATATATATATATATACCATATAAATATTTATATGGTATATATAAGGAAGCCAATATATGATGTGTAATTGTAGAAAAATGGAATTAAAGTCTCTTAACAAAATTCAATATAAATTGAAACAAGTGGAGGACTACAAGCGGAAAACAACCGATTTCCTGGCGAATACCACGCAGGATATTGAATGATATCTGTCTCAAAATCTATGCAAACTTCCATTATCATTGAAAATACGGCCATTTCAGAAGTTACTTTCAGATGCGTAACTACAGGTGATTAACAGTGATCAAGCTCCATTTGTGTTGGGTTCCGCTTCAGCCAGAGGTCTTCGGATTTCTGACTTATCACAACTCCGTACTGACGAGGGCCAAAAGCCTGGAACCGGTATACGGATTGTTAGGCGGACATGACACAATTCAAACATAATCAAGTTTATCAGGAAGGAACATTTGCAATTTATTGCATTGCATTGATAATGGAAGTTTCCATAGATTTTCACGCAGATATCATTCAATATTCTGCGAGTTACTTGCTTGTAGTCTACCACTTGTTATAATGTACATTCGATTTTGTTAAGAGATTTTGAGTCCGTTTTTCTAATAGAAGAATATTAAAAGTTATGGTCAGTCCTTTAGCATGGAATTTCGATTAATGTTCAGCCAAAACAGTGAAACAGTGGATCGGACACTCAAAGTTATTGGATATCTATACGAAAAGTTGCACTTTGGTGAGTTTGGTGATTAGAATACCTTGTTGCTCCTTTTCCTGTGATGTATCCAGCCCGTGGACGTACTTTTGGGAATGCAATGACAGCTCACGTGCGTACTTTCATGCTGTTCAGAAGGGGAGAAGTGTGGTTAGATCAAACACAGAAGGCAGAGAATGATCAAAAGGTTGTTTTCATTCAGATAAAAACCCTTAAACTGCCCTACTCTGCGATAAATACCTTATACTAGAAAGAAACAATAATAAGAAATGATGCAATATGAATATAAGATGAATATTAATAGAAATAATATTTAAAATTATGGTCAGTCCTTCAGCATGGAATTTTGATTAATATTCAGGCAAAACAGTGTGAACAGTGGATCGGATACTCAAAGTTATTGGATATCTATACGAAAAGTTGCACTTTGGTGAGTTTGGTGATTAGAATACCTTGTTGCTCCTTCTCCTGTGATGTATCCAGCCCGTAGACGTACTTTTGGGATTGCAATGACAGCTTACGTGCGTACTTTCATGCTGTTCAGAAAGGAAAAAGTGTGGTTAGATAAAACACAGAAGGCAGAGAATAATCAAAAGGTTGTTTTTATTCAGATAAAAACCCTAAAACTGCCCTACTCTGCGATGAATACCTCGAACTAGAAAGACACAATAATGATAAATGATGCAATATGAATATAAGATGAATATTAATAGAAAGAATATTTAAAATTATGGACAGTCCTTTAGCATGGAATTTTGATGAATGTTCAGCCAAAACAGTGTCAACAGTGGATCGGACACTCAAAGTTATTGGATATCTATACGAAAAGTTGCACTTTGGTGAGTTTGGTGATTGGAATACTTTGTTGCTCCTTTTCCTGTGAAGTATTCAGCCCGTGGACGTACTTTTGGGATTGCAATAACAGCTCACATGCGTACTTCCATGGATTTCTCTTCTATACCAGGTAAGTGAACATTTTCGATAACTTATTTCTCCCAGTTGTGCTTTTTAGGAATTTCTCTTGGTCGGGAATCGTTTCATCTGTTTTTTTCTTGAATTGTCTATTGATAACTCTTCCAAGTTTTCGTACGTGGCTTCCTTTTTTGTAACTTTTTTCAATCTCCTCTCAACTTGTTATCTCCCCCCATGGTAATACACAAATTTTTTATTTTCTCACAGATTTTCGAATTTTGTGCCACTTTCTACCTAATCATTTGTCATTCTAATTACTACTAATGATTTTATGAATGAAATCTAATCTAAATCTTATATACTATTTACAAATTCATATTAAATTATATTTCTGCTAACACATCCTTTATATATTATCACTTTTCCCACACAAACTCTCTCGATATCCCATTGGTGGGTTTCCTGTTGATGGGAATTGTCATACAGGATGTTGTATATCAGTTGATCTTACTTTAAATTCAATATTTTCTATAAATTTCAATTTGATATGATTTAATTGTGGATTTTCATTAGATATTTTGTTGGTTATATACTCTTGATAACAGAACTACTTCAGGACTGCCCTCCTGATACATATGCATCGACTAGAGCATAGTATAAGATTCTATAATAGTAAAGAGGTAAAGAAAACTGCAAAACAACATAGCATTAACGACGATATCTAAAATACCTAATAATTATAATGATAATTATAAGTGTTATTATTTCACAACATTTCCTAACATAACTATATAAATATATATATATATATATATATATATATATATATATATATATATATATATATATATATATATATATATATATATATATATATTGTTATGTTAGGAAATGTTTATAAAGTGATGAAACTGATAATTCATTATTATTATCAGGTATTTACGTTATGGTAGTTCATGCTATGTTTGTTTTACAATTTTTCTAAACTTTTTACTATTCTAGAATCTTATACCATGCTTCTGTCAACGCATATGTATCAAAAGGTCAGTACTGAAGTATCTCCCTTGTCATAGGTATGTGACCAACAATACATTCATTTTGAATACACAATAAAAATCATATGGAAATTTAAATTCATAAAAAAACATTGTATCTCAAGTAGATGAAATGGTATACAACTTGGAATGTCCTGTATGGTAAATCTATCACGAAAAACCCAACAGCGAGATGTAAAAACAATGGGATGAAAATAATTAAATATAAAAATTATGAAAACAGAAAAATGTCAAATATGAATTTTATCCAAATCTTTAGATGTAATATAAGGTCTAGAATAGTAAATTGTAAATAAAATCATTAGAATAAGTTAGAATAACAAAAACTCAGAGAGAAAGTGGCAATAAATTTCAAAATTTGTGAAAATAAACAAAATGTGTGTGTTGCCAGGAGGAAAAGTAACAAGCTTGGGTGAGATAAAAACATTGATGAAAGAACGAAACCAGATACCAAATTGAGAGAGAAAAATATAATAAAAATCAAAATAAAAACAAGCAGGACTATCCAAAACCGCTATACAACTGATTCACATACAAATAGAAAAATAAGCAAACTAGAAGAAACCACTCACCTTATTAAAATAACAAAGTCCAGTCCTTGCCATTCCCAGGAACGAAAGAAAAGGCTCTATGCAGTAAAGCTGTACTTCTCCAGTGAGCAAGAATACCTCCAATGGACCGGAGAACACCACTTAAATAAATGCAACATGACAGGTCCAGACACTTATAGTGATTATTCGATCATTTGTGTCCATTATTTGAACTTTTGTTGGTTTTTTCTATTCTCACAGACTGTCCATAACATTCTAAAGTTTATGTTCTGACTTGTTAAACTAATTGAATGATGTGGACTGTATCACTTTTTTACCATTATTTTATTAATACATGCCCCCGGCCTTGGAAGTCTCTAACAAATCAAGACTTTCAAAAAAAGTACATCACTCAGGCACCAACTGGTAACGGGCACAACCTCACAAGAGCTCTGGTTAAAATTCCATCAGCAGTTTTCACTGACGCGACACGGCAAACGCCATCCTTTCCTTGAATTAACTCCAGGACTCGACCCAAACGCCATTTCATCACAGGTAAGTTAGTTTCTTTGACTAAAACGAGTTGACCAACTTGCAATTCGCTCTGGTTCTGTTTCCACTTGGAACGTTGTTGAAGCTCGCTTATGTATTCGCGGCTCCATCTCTCCCAGAAATTTTGTTGCAACTTCTGAAGATGTTAAAAATGCGACAGCTTATTTTCCGGAACTTCGTATAGTAATGGATCTGGCATGCCTTGGATAGACCTCCCGATCAAGAAGTGAGCTGGGGTGAGGGGTGTCAAATCATCAGGTTCGGATGATAGGGGACTTAAAGGACGGGAATTCAACACAGCTTCAATTTGTGTCAAAAGGGTTTGAAAATCCTCATAAGTTAATGACAAATTTCCAATCACGCGCCTACATGATGTTTAACGCTTTTTACTCCTGCCTCCCATAAGCCTCCGAAATGGGGTGAGTTGGCCGGAATGAAATGCCAATTAACATTAATATTTAGGGCCTGTTCACTGATGTGTGCAGAATTATCCATCAGAAAACTACCTAAAGTTTGCAATTCATGACTTGCGCCTATGAAATTAGTTCCGTTGTCCGAAAAAATGTCTGTTGGTTTGCCACGACGTGATACAAATCGCCTTAAAACTTGAATAAAGGCCTCTGCAGTCAACGCAGTTACCAAATCAACATGAATAGCGCGGGTCAGAAAACTGACAAATACGCAAACCCAAGCCTTGGATACTTTAGCACCTCTACCTTTTCTATCTTTTATAATAAATGGGCCAGCATAATCGACGCCTACCTTACTAAAAGGAGGAGAAGGTTCCAACCTAGACTTCGGCAAGTTCCCCATTATAGGTGCAATAGCTTGTTTCGAGTACTTGCAACACCTTATACAAGATCGAACTATCTTTTTTGACATATTCCTGCCAGAAATTGGCCAAAATGTTTCGCGTATAGTTGACAGTAATAGTTGTGGTCCCGCATGAAGAAGTTCCATATGTTTATATTCAAAAATTAATCTTGTCAAATCATGCTTGGGATCCAATATCAAGGGATGTTTTTTATCGTAGGCAAATTTTGAATAAGCTAACCGCCCTCCTACTCGAACTAGACCGTCTGGGTCTAAAAATGGATTCAAGCTTAGAAGATTGCTATCGCGCTTCAATGGTTTATTTTCTTTCAATCTGCCATAATCGAAAGAGAACATTTCCTTTTGCGACATTTTAATCAATGACATAAAAGCGATATCGATTTCTGAGCCCGTAAGTTTCCCTATTTCGCGATTTTCTTTAAACGTTCTACAGTTTTTGATGAATCTCAGGATGTAAGCCATAGTTCTTTTGATTCTTGATATTTTTGAAAATCGATAGAATGGAAATGTTTGTGCATTTGAAGAAACAATGGATACAACCTTGCGCAGTTCAGGCAAATTATCGTTTGACAAAGTCAAATATGGCCAGTAGGATTCTTCTTTTAGAAGCCATGTTGGCCCATGCCACCATAAAGGACAATTTGAAATATATTTTGGACTCATCCCCCTGGATACAATATCTGCGGGGTTGTCGCTTGTAGGAACGTGTTTCCAACTGTATGATTTTGTTAACCTTTGTATTTCTGCTACTCGATTGTCAACAAATGGTTTTAATAGTTTCGGGGATGTTTTGAGCCAATCTAAAACAATTGTCGAGTCGGTCCAACAATAAATATTTTTGAATATAACCTTCATGGATTCTACAACCTTTGATATCAGTCTGGCTAAAAAGTAACGCAGCACAAAGCTCTAAGCGCGGTATGTTCAATTTCGAAAGAGGAGCTACCTTTGATTTTGCAATTAATAAATTAACCTCTACTTCGTTATTTTGATTAGAAGATTTTACGTAAACACAGGCTCCGTACGCGTCTTGAGATGAATCGCTGAATCCGTGCATTTCTATGTCGGTATATTCATTGCACACAATTTTTCGATTGATCCTTAAATCATTTAAATTATGTAATTCGGTTTCAAATTCGCGCCATTTATCATAAATATTCCTAGGAATTTCCTCATCCCAAGTCAAACGTGCTTCCCACCATTTTTGCAATATAATTTTCGCGACTATTATACAAGCGCTCAGTAGACCCAACGGATCAAACACAGTTGAAATTCTTGAAAGAATTGTTCTTTTAGTCACCTTATATCCTTTATCATTCTCATTAAGAGCGTACTGTAACTTATCGGTCTTGCTAATCCACGACAAACCTAACGTTTTACATTGCTTAGTAGGTTCTGGTGAAAACTCAAATGGCTCGGATTCAATTTTACCCGAGAAATCATCTATTACCGAGCGCATATTCGAACGCCATTTACGAAGTTCAAATCCCCCAGTTAGAAGGATCTGACCAATTCTCTTACAAATGTGTTTTGCTTCATCAGGTGTATCTGCACCGGTAACTAAATCATCCACGTACATATCAGTTTTGATAATACGAGAAATTTTGGGATTGGAATTTTCGTGAATGTCGGCTAATTCGTGTAAACAACGAATAGCTAAGAATGATGCCGCGGTCATGCCATACACCAAACGGTTTATTTTATAAGTGCGCAACGGATCGCCAGGGTTTGATCGCCATACTATTTTTTGCAAATTTCTTTGCTCGGGCTCTATCAATACTTGCCTGTACATCATCTTGATATCGCTCGTAATAATTATTGCATGCATTCTAAATCGCAGAATGATTGATAGCAAATCATCCTGTATAATCGGACCGGTCATTTGCAAATCATTTAGACTTACTCCTGTAGTCGAAGGGGCGGACGCATTGAAAACTACACGCATTTTAGTGGTGATGCTGTTTTCGCGCAAAACCCCGTGGTGCGGCATATAGTATTCAACCTCGTTTCTGAAATCTGAATCTTCTGACATATGTCCTAATGACACGAACTCATTTAAAAAATCCTTGTATAACCGTTTTAGTTTCTCGTTAGACTGAAGTCTTTTTTCTAAACGATAGAACTGTTTAATCGCAAGATGACGTGATTCGCCTAATTTTTCAATGGTATCTTTAAGTGGTAAAGACACTATGAATCTTCCGTTCGTATCACGACGAACCGTATTTGAAAAAACTTGTTCGCATAAAATTTCTTCGCTGGAAAATGCTTTCTTGTGACCCATTTCTTCAACCTCCCAAAACTTAGTCAGTTGTGTTTCGATATCTAGATTTTTACTAAGACTACAAGTGGAGCGACAAAGTGGAACTTGAATGGGTCCCGCAACTACCCAACCCAATTTTGTTTTCTGCAAAATAGGCTTTGATGGTCCTAACTTTGTTTGCTCATTGCATAATAATTCCCAGAAATAATCTGCTCCAATTAAAATGTCTATTTTTCCAGGAATATGAAAGTTTGGATCGGCTAGTTGAATTTCAATTGGAAAATCAAGATTGGATTTACTTATGTTTGATTCGGGCAAAATTCCTGTTATATTTTCAATGACAAAACATGAGATTTCGAAAGAAAACGAATCATGAATTGACTGTACACGTACATTGCATTTATGTTTCACAAATGAAAGCGCATTGTTAAATCCTGAAACGGCTAAGTTAGTTTTTATTTTCGTTAATTTTAACCTATTACTTAAATCAGTTGTAATGAAGCTTGACATTGAACCAGAGTCCAAAAGAACTCGTGCAGTTTGTTCCGTGCCCTTATCATTTCTGACAGACACCGAAGCAGTTGAAAGCAGCACACTGCTGGCTGTAACCCTTTTTGACAGCGTGCATATTGATGTACTGTTCGTATGGGATTCGCTCGACTCGGCTTCGTCGGCCGTGTCTAAATTGCCGTTTTCGGTTTTCACGTGAGCGTTGTGCAGTACAGAAATTTCTTCATGAAGAAGAGTACTGTGTTTGTTTGAACAGTATTTACAACCGCTGAAACGACAGTCTTTCACTTGATGATTGCTGCGTAAACAATTATTGCATAATTGTAAATGTCGTATTTTGATTTTCCGTTCTTTAACAGGGAGTCTCAAAAACTCCGGGCAATAATAAATACTATGTTCCTTTTTGCAATAGGCACAAACGTATTGGCGTAATGACTGTGGAATTTTTGCCATGCAAATTTCTCGAAATATTTTTTACATGTTCGCGTTTTTGGAATTGTTTATCTTGGGGTTCGTTGGGTGATTCAATAGTTTCGAGCAGGTCAGCTCTATTTTTTAGAAAATTGTTCAATTCTTGAAGTGTGGGGACATCATTATTATATCTGTCCTTTTCCCATTCCTTTTTTGTACCTTTGTCTAACTTGCTTGTTACAATATGAATCACCAACGTGTCCCACTTTTCGACGGGTTCACCTAATTGCTCCAAACTTCTCAAATGCTTATTCAATTCATCTTTAATTTTTCTAAGTTGCGTTGAAGATTCATTCGTAATCTGCTTTAGATTGAAGATGGCCTTAACATGATTTTGAACTAACAATCTCTTATTTTCAAATCTATCACATAACATATCCCAAGCGACCTTATAATTGGCATCGGTGAATTCCATTGATTTTATAACTTCCGCAGCTCCTCCCGTTAGTGAGGCTCTAAGGTAGTGAAATTTTTGGATGTTGCTTATTTGTCCGTTTGACTGAATTAAAGATTTGAATACGTCCCGAAATTCCATCCATTGGTCATATGAACCGTCAAATTTCGGTAACTGAATTATAGGGAGCTTGACCCCTTCTGAATGTATTTGTTGTACGCCACTGTTGGCGGGAGCAGTTTTTGAAATCGGAATCGCTCCGGCGATTGAAAAGAGAAACGCCTTTGCGTCGGACATGCTTTTGTGAAATCTATTTTCGAATAACTCGCGTTCTGAATATTCATCTTCGATATCTTTACTTTCCGATGAACATTCAATTTCGTTTTGAACTTGATCAAATTGATTTAGATACTGATCCGATCGAAATATGCGTTGCTCGATTTCGATGTATTCAATGTCACTGATGACACCTTGATTGTCTGCAATATTTTTTTTGACGTTACTGACGTATTTTTCAAAGAGATGAAGTTTTTGTTTAATAGACTCTCTCTGCTTTTTTAGGGTCCCTAGAGACATGATTGGAAATTGTCAATGCGTGTCAATGCTTTGAATGGGAAAATAATATGGAACTGTTTTGAAGGGAATGGAGTAATAGGAATGCTTTGGAATATAGGAACTCACTCTGATGTCGCTTTCAATGGGAGTTAACTTGCTTTCTTCTTCACGCAATCTGCTGCGCTTATTTACGACTTCATTAACTTGTTGCTGAACTGAACCAACCGAATGTTTTTAATGCTTAATCCGGCTCGAAGGACCATGTTCTGACTTGTTAAACTAATTGAATGATGTGGACTGTATCACTTTTTTACCATTATTTTATTAATACAAACACAACGTTTCAACATGACAGATATGACATGAATGTCAACATAAACAATATAACTTCTTTTGTCTCTTCGTGAGCAATAAATCTATAAACTAAATAAGCCAGTAGCGGCACTTGTTCGGAGGGTTTATTCACCAAATATTTATTATACACACGAAAGTTTACAATTTTTTATCACTGTTTTCAGTTAGATAACTTAGATTTCGCAGAGTAGGTCAGTTTTAAGGATTAATTTCAATAAAAACAATTATTTAACGATTCTTCTGCAATCTGCGTTTAATCTATTGAGCACCTAACCATAATTTTCCCCACAAAATAGCATATTTGATATCAAGCATTGCACCAAGTTGGCACCACTGAATTCTGCCCTGTGAATAGAGATGACTCATACTCCATAGGCGTACCGACTGAGCAGGGAAAAAACAACATATCCGGAATTTTATTACTGTTATGATAGGTATTCAATTCTCAAAATTATTAAATAAATAAGGCAATCAAAGAAACAAATTTTAACATGAAAAATACTTATGATGACCAGTTGTTATTAAATATTATATTATATATATAAATATATATATATATATATCTTGTGATGATAGGCTTTTTATTATATTCATTTTTCTTAACTTATATTTATATTTGTACCAATTGATCGTTATTATAATATTGATTGTTATTGTTACTAATTTTTTTTAATCAATAACAACTGGTCATCATAAATATTTTTCATGTTAGAATTTGTTTCTTTCATTGCCTTATTTATTTAATAATTTTGAGAAATGAATACCTATCATAACAGTAATGAAATTCCGGCTATGTTGTTTTACCCTTTTTCAACGCCTTTTTTACCTTTCCCCTGCTCAGTCGGTACGCCTATGGAGTATGAGTCATCTCTATTCTCAGGGCAGAATTCAGTGGTGCCAACTTGGTGCAATGCTTGATATTAAATTTGCTATTTAGTGGGGAAAATTATGGTTAGGCTCAATAGATTAAAGGCAGATCCTTAAAACTGACCTACTCTGCGAAATCTGAATTATCTAACTAAAAACAGTGATGAAAAATTGTAAACTTCCGTGTGTATAATAAATATTTGGTGAATAAACTTTAGAATGTTATGGACAGTCTGTGAGAATAGAAAAAACCAACAAAAGTTCAAATAATGGACACAAATGATCGAATAATCACTATAAGTGTCTGGACCTGTCATGTTGCACTTATTTAAGTGGTGTTCTCCTGTCCATTGGAGGTATTCTTGCTCACTGGAGAAGTACAGCTTTACTGCATAGAGCCTTTTCTTTTGTTCCTGGGAATGGCAAGGACTGGACTTTGTTATTTTAATAAGGTGAGTGGTTTCTTCTAGTTTGCTTATTTTTCTATTTGTATGTGAATCAGTTGTATGGCGGTTTTGGATAGTCCTGCTTGTTTTTATTTTGATTTTTATTATATTTTTCTCTCTCAATTTGGTATCCGGTTTCGTTCTTTCATCAATATTTTTATCTCACCCAAGCTTGTTACTTTTCCTCCTGGCAACACACACATTTTGTTTATTTTCACAAATTTTTAAATTTATCGCCACTTTCTGTCTGAGTTATTGTTATTCTAACTTATTCTAATGATTTTATTTACAATTTACTATTCTAGACCTTATATTATATCTACAGATTTGGATAAAATTCATATTTGACATTTTTCTGTTTTCATAATTTTTATATTTGATTATTTCCATTCCATTGTTTTTGACATCTCGCTGTTGGGTTTCCTCCTGATATGATTTACCATTCCAAGTTGTATACCATTTCATCTACTTGAGATACAATGTTTTTTTATGAATTTAAATTTTCATATGATTTTTATTGTGTATTCAAAATGAATGTATTGTTGGTCACATACCTATGACAAGGGAGATACTTCAGTACTGACCTTTTGATACATATGCGTTGACAGAAGCATGGTATAAGATTCTAGAATAGTAAAAAGTTTAGAAAAATTGTAAAACAAACATAGCATGAACCACCATAACGTAAATACCTAATAATAATAATGAATTATCAGTTTCATCACTTTATAAACATTTCCTAACATAACAATATATATATATATATATATATATATATATATATATATATATATATATATATATATATATATATGGTTTTGTTCGATTCTTGTTTTTTGAGATTTTTTTTTGGGAAGGTTTTTTGGGTTTTGGATTCTTTAACTAAACATTGTTTTCAAAAATCAAAACCAAAAAATTCCCAAAATATATATATATATATATATATATATATATATATTAATATATATATATATATATTTATATAGTTATGTTAGGAAATGTTGTGAAATAAGAACACTTATAATTTTCATTATAATTATTAGGTATTTTAGATATCGTCGTTAATGCTATGTTGTTTTGCAGTTTTCTTTACCTTTTTACTATTATAGAATCTTATACTATGCTCTAGTCGATGCATATGTATCAGGAGGGCAGTCCTGAAGTAGTTCTGTTATCAAAAGTATATGACCAACAAAATATCTAATGGAAATCCACAATTAAATCATATCAAATTGAAATTTATAGAAAATATTGAATTTAAAGTAAGATCAACTGATATACAACATCCTGTATGACAATTCCCATCAACAGAAAACCCACCAATGGGATATCGAGAGAGTTTGTGTGGGAAAAGTGATGATATATAAAGGATGTGTTAGCAGAAATATAATTTTATATGAATTTGTAAATAGTATATGAGATTTTGATCAGATTTCATTCATAAAATCATTAGTAGTAATCAGAATGACAGATAATTAGGTAGAAAGTGGCACAATATTCAAAAATCTGTGGGAAAATAAAAAATGTGTGTATTACCATGGGGGGAGATAACAAGTTGAGAGGAGATTGAAAAAAGTTACAAAAAAGGAAGCCACGTACGAAAACTTGAAAGAGTTATCAATAGACAATTCAAGAAAAAAACAGATAAAACGATTCCCGACCAAGAGAAATTCCTAAAAAGCACAACTGGGAGAAATAAGTTATCGAAAATGTTCACTTACCTGGTATAGAAGAAAAATCCATGGAAGTACGCATGTAAGGTGTTATTGCAATCCCAAAAGTACGTCCACAGGCTGAATACATCACAGGGAAAGGAGCAACAAAGTATTCCAATCACTAAACTCACCAAAGTGCAACTTTTCGTATAGATATCCAATAACTTTGAGTGTCCGATCCACTGTTTACACTGTTTTGGCTGAACATTCATCAAAATTCCATGCTAAAGGACTGTCCATAATTTTGAATATTCTTTCCATTATTATTCATCTTATATTCTATATATTATATGCAATATATTATATATATTGCATCATTTCTTATTATTGTGTCTTTCTAGTTTAAGGTATTTATCGCAGAGTAGGGCAGTTTTAGGGTTTTTATCTGAATAAAAACAACCTTTCGATCATTCTCTGCCTTCTGTGTTTTATCTAACCACACTCTTTCCTTTCTGAACAGCATGAAAGTACGCACGTAAGCTGTCATTGCAATCCCAAAAGAACTTCTACGGGCTGGATACATCACAGGAAAGGGAGCAACAAGGTATTCTAATCACCAAACTCACCAAAGTGCAACTTTTCGTATAGATATCCAATAACTTTGAGTATCCGATCCACTGTTTAAACTGTTCTGGCTGAATATTGATCAAAATTCCATGCTGAAGGACTGACCATAATTTTGAATATTATTTCTATCAATATTCATCTCATATACACATTGCATCATTTCTTATTATTGTTTCTTTCTAGTATAAGGTATTTATCGCAGAGTAGGGCAGTTCAAGGGTTTTTATCTGAATAAAAACAACCTTTTGATTATTATCTGCCTTCTGTGTTTCATCTAACCACACTTCTGCCCTTCTGAACAGCATGAAAGTACGCACGTGAGCTGTCATTGCAATCCCAGAAGTTCGTCCACGGGCTGGATACATCACAGGAAAAGGAGCAACAAGGTATTCTGATCACCAAACTCACCAAAGTGCAACTTTTCGTATAGATATCCAATAACTTTGATAGTCCGATCCACTGTTTACACTGTTTTGGCTGAAATTCATCGAAATTCCATGCTAAAGGACTGACCATAATTTTTGTTATTCCTATATTCATATTGCACCATTTCTCATTATTGTTTCTTTCTAGTATAAGGTATTTTTCGCAGAGTAGGGCAGTTTGAGGGTTATTATCTGAATGAAAACAACCTTTTGATTATTCTCTGCATTCTGTGTTTTATCTAACCACACTTTTCCCCCTCTGAACAGCATTTCGAATCGAATCGTTAGTGCCAAGTCGGCAATACAGATCACAGAACCGACTTCGGAGACGGAGCTGTCCGATGCTCATAGGCGTACCTGACAGGTTTGAAAAGAGAATGGTGAGATAACATAGCCGGAGTTTTCATTTGTTATAATAGGGATTCAGAAACTGAAATCTGTGAAATAAATTCACAAAAATATATATAAATTTAAAATTAATAACCAAACAATCATAACAATATATATATATATATATATATATATATATATTATTGATGTGGGTTCTTTATTTCATTTTGTATTCTATTGATTGATTATTATTATTTTATTAACCACTAGTCATCACAATAATTTTGCAATTTGTTATGATAGTAAGCTTGATTAATTTGATTTATTATCAATTTCACTTGATTCTTCAACAAAAATACTTATCATAACAATATAAAATCAGGCTATGTTGTTCTTGATCTTTTTCGAACACCATTTCACCTTCCCTATGGAGACATGATCATCCTACAGCTCAGCAGAGTTCAGTTGCGCCATCTAGTTGCTTTGTTTGAAGTCAAGTTATTGTTTCATGAAAATAAAGGTAACTTTGTTTTCCTTTTATTGAAATGAATTCCCAAAGGTTTCAAAAGCCTACCCCTGCAATATCTAGCTCATATTAGATATAATTCAATCTTTGTACTTGAAAAATAATCACATGACTGGCTCATGCGTAATAGAATAAATGAGCAAATTAATATTTACAGGTTACATTGACAAAGTGGTTATAAGTATGAAATAAAGTTTACCACTGTGGATAAATATTATCAAAGATCCCAAAAAAGTGTCTAATATCAATGATACCCCTCCGTTTATTTGTGTTTTCAAAATTACCTGTATTTCGTTGCGTTTGGGCACTCACGAAGACTCCTGGGTGTGTTCAGTGCTTTGGAAAGTGAACCCGTCCGACTTTGGGCCCCTTTTATTGTTGGTTATGTCCTGTGAAATGTGATCTGGATAGCAGGTAAGTGGGCTCTTGCTCAAATAGTTTTAGGCTGTTCCTTGGTTTGGATTATTGATTGGAATTATTATTATTATTATTTTATCAATCACTAGCCATCACAATAATTTCGCAATTTGTTATGATAGTAGGCTTGATTGATTTGATTTATTATCAATTTCACTTGATTCTTTTACAAAAATACTTATCATAACAATGGAAAATCTGGCTATGTTGATTTGTTGAAGTTATAAACAGGATGTTCATAAAATCAGATGTGGAATCATCTGCGACTGAAAGATAAACTTTAGTCACTATCTTCCATCGTCAAGATAACCTCTTGTGGGGTATTCATGTTGAGAATGTTTCCCTTTTCAACCTGGCTATGTTGTTCTTAATCTTTTCCAAACACCATTTTACCTTTCCTTTGTTACCTTATTGCAGCTCCGTCGGTACGCCTATGGAGACATGATCATTCTACAGCTCAGCAGAGTTCAGTTGCGCCATCTAGTTGCTTTGTTTGAAGACAAGTTATTGTTTCATGAAAATATAGTTAAATCTGTTTTCCTTTTATTGAAAAGAATTTCCAAAGGTTTCAAAAGCCTACTCCTGCGATATCTAGCTTATATTAGATATAATTCAATCTTTGAACTTGAAAAATCATCACATGACTGGCTCATGCGTAATAGAATGAATGAGCAAATAAATATTTACAGGTTACATTGACAAAGTGGTTATAAGTATGAAATAAAGTTCACCACTGTGGATAAATATTATCAAAGACCCCAAAAAAGTGTCTAATACCAATGATATCACTCCGTTTATTTGTGTTTTCAAAAAGTACCTGTATTTCGTTGCGTTTGGGCACTCACGTTGACTCCTGGGTGTGTCCAGTGCTTTGGAAAGTGAACCCGTTCGACTTTGGGCCCCTTTTATTGTTGGTTATGTCCTGTGTGGAATGTGATCTGGATAGCAGATGAGTGGGTTCTTGCTCAAATAGTTGGAGGCTGTTCCTTGGTTTGGATTATTGATTGGAATTATTATTATTATTTTATTAACCACTAGTCATCACAATAATTTTGCAGTTTGTTATGATAGTAAGCTTGATTGATTTGATTTATTATCAATTTTATTCAATTCTTTAAAAGAGAATACTCATCATAACGATAGAAAATCCGGCTATGTTGTTCTTAATTTTTTTCAAACACCATTTTACCTTACCTTTGTTACATTATTGCAGCTCGGTCGGTACGCCTATGGAGACATGATCATCCTACAGCTCAGCTGAGTTCAGTTGCGCCATCAAGTTGCTTTGGTTGAAGTCAAGTTATTGTTTCATGAAAATATAGTTGAATTTGTTTTCCTTTTATTGAAATGAATTTCCATAGGTTTCAAAAGCCTTCTCCTGCAATATTTAGCTCATATCAGATATGATTCAATCTTTGAATTCGAAAAATTGTCACATGACTGGCTCATGCGTAATAGAATGAATGAGCAAATAAATATTTAGAGGTTACATTGACAAAGTGGTTGTAAGTATGAAATAATGTTCACCACTGTGGATAAATATTATCAAAAACCCCAAAAAGTGTCTTATACCAATTATCACTTCGTTTATTGGTGTTTTCAAAGAGTACTTGTAGTTCGTTGCGTTTGGGCACTCACGAAGACTCCTGGGTGTGTCCAGTGCTTTGAAAAGTGAACACGTCCGACTTTGGGCTCCTTTTATTGTTGGTTGAGTCCTGTGTGAAATGTGATCTGGATAGCAGGTAAATGGGTTCTTGCTCAAATAGTTGTGGGCTGTTCCTTGGTTTGGATTATTGATTGGAATTATTATTATTATTATTTTATTAACCACTAGCATTCACAATAATTTTGCAATTTGTTATGATAGTAAGCTTGATTGATTCGATTTATTATCAATTTCACTTGATTCTTCAACAAAAATACTTATCATAACTATAGAAAATCCGGCTGTGTTGTTCCTAATCTTTTTCAAACACTATTTTACCTTGCCTTTGTTACCTTATTGCAGCTCAGTCGATACGCCTATGGAGACATGATCATCCTACAGCTCAGCAGAGTTCAGTTGCGCCATCTAGTTGCTTTGTTTGAAGTCAAGTTATTGTTTCATGAGAAGTTGAATTTGTTTTCCTTTTATTGAAATGAATTTCCAAAGGTTTCAAAAGCCTACTCCTGCGATATATAGCTTATATTAGATATAATTCAATCTTAACTTGAAAAATCATCACATGACTGGCTCATGCGTAATAGAATGAATGAGCAAATAACTATTCAGAGGTTACATTGACAAAGTGGTTATAAGTATGAAATAAAGTTCACCACTGTGGATAAATATTATCAAAGACCCCAAAAAATTGTCTAATACCAATGATATCACTTCGTTTATTGGTGTTTTCGAAGAGTACTTGTAGTTTATTGCGTTTGGGCACTCACGGAGACTCCTGTGTGTGTCCAGTGCTTTGGAAAGTGAACCTGTTTGACGTTGGGGCCCTTTTATTGTTGGTTATGTCCTGTGTGGAATGTGATCTGTATAGCAGGTAAGTGGGTTCTTGCTCAAATAGTTGTGGGCTGTTTCTTGGTTTGGATTATTGATTGGAATTGCTCTCACAGTTGTGTTTCCTGCACATTTGATTCATTTATCTGATGAAAAATTTTCTAAACGCTTTCTCCAAAATTATTTTTTTTCGACCCCCTTTTCTTCCTCCCGTAGCAACCATCAATTTTTGTTTTTGAACACGAAATTTCAGTTTCCACACACTTTCGAAAGCAACTTTTCGTATTCTACACTATAAAACTCATTTTATATACAGCTTATATTCCTATACTTGATATTATTTATAGATATTGGTTATAAATTCTCGTTCAACCATTTTCTGTTCTCAGATTCGATATTTCATCAATTTTTTATGAGAAATTGAATAGGTCCCTGTTATGTTCCCTTGAGTTTTTGAGTTAGCATACAGGATGTTCTTGCTCATATATAATTTTTATCTGTTTGAATTCTAGGATTTTGTTCGTAGATTTTGATGTCTATTCTTTTTATAGGTTGTGCAATCTAAATGGATAGTTAGAAACCTATTGATGTCAATAGAAAAGCTCACCGATTAACTTTTTGATGATCTGCGTCGAAGATAAGATGGTTAATAGTTTTAGAAATGCAAAGTGCACATAAAAATTGTAAACCACCATAGCAGGTATTCATATGATTTATAAGTGTAATTTTATCAAATGTTAATTCTTTTAATAGTTAACATATATTTGATATCATAACAATATATATATATATATATATATATATATATATATATATATATATATATATATATATATATATATATATATATATATATATATATATATATATATATATATATATATATATATATATATATATATATATATATATATATATATATATATATATATATATATATATATATATATATATTATATATATATATATATATATATATATATATATATCTCTTCCGTAATTATTGGAGTAGAATACTGTGATTTTCACATTAGGTAGATATGCTGGGGGCGAGTCTAAGTTCTCTTATGGGGTTGACCTGAGTGTCAAACACTGCGCGCCAGAAACGATGGATATACAGATTTTTGTGAAAAATAATATTAGAGGGCGAGATATGCTCAAAATGCTCACGGATTCGTGATCAGGACATCAACTCCAGTACCAATCCATATTTTCGCTGAAAAATTTTCAATTCTGAAAAATGCGAATTTGTCTCACTTTCCATGAAAATGTCCCCGTATTTTCCGTAATTATCGGAGTAGAATTCTGTCATGTTCACGATCATTAGATATATCATGAATGAGTTTAAATCTTCTCAGAGGTTAACCTGAGTGATATAAACTGCGCTTCAGCGGCGATGGTTAGAACGATTTTTGCGAAAAATAATATTAGGGGCCAAATTGGCTCAACATTCTTACGGATTCGTCATCAAGACATCAACTTCAGTACCAATACATATTTTTGCTATGAAATTTTCAGTTCGGAAAAATCCCAATTTGTCTCACTTCCCATGGAAACGCCCGCGTAACTTCCGTTATTATTGGAGGATAATTCTGTTAATCGCACGATCGTTAGATATACCGGAGATGAGTTTGAATTTTTTCTGAGGTTGACCTTCACCAGTGACATACACAGCGCGCCAGGGGCGATTAATATATTGATTTTCGCGAAAATTATATAAGGGACCAGATAGGCTCAAAATCCTTACAGGTTCGTGATCAGGACATCAATTTTAGTACCAATCCATATTTCACTGAGAAATATTCAGTTCTGGAAAATCCGAGGTTGTCTCAGTTCCCATGGAAACGCCCCCGTATCTTTCTTAATTCTGTAATATTCACGATCGTTAGATATACCAAGGATGAGTCTATATCTCTTCTGGGGTTAACCTGAGTGACATATACTGCGCTCCAGGGGCAATGGTTCGAACGATTTTTGCGAAAAATAATATTAGGGAGCAAGATAAGCTCAAAATTCCTACGGATTCGTGATCAGGACATCAACTCCAGTACTTGGGAGTCAATTTTAACCTACTTCTAATTGTCGTACCGAAATTAAACTTGGTATGTATAAGTAGTCTGGATGAGAATACTTTAATTTGGTTATCTAGAGCTGATCTGATTTTGGAGCCAGGAGGTGAATAGTGGATCTCTCCAGTGGCTACTAGTTAAATATGGTGAATGTATTGAGGCCGTTCTTAGCATAATTCACAATCCGAAGATATGGCGAATGAGCTGGTTCTCAGCATATTTTACTGAAAAGTAAAAAATAAAAATTGTATTCGAAAAACAAAACGCACATATGGCTATAACGATTAATAAGTTGAAAATAATAGAAATAAGATCATCAACCAAATTTTTTTTCTTTTATCTATAAAATGCGTGAAGTGCCCATCACTCACTTTTCGTAATGATACCAAGATAACTGATATCAAGTGTCATACTTATGCCTAATAAAATATTTCATAAAAAGAAATAACAATAATCAAGCTTCTATCCCTTTCACCGTCAATTCTCGAAAGAATTCATAATCACATTCTCAGACAATTCTAATTAATGACCTATTATATTTACCGACTGATTTTCCCTAAGCGGTGAGTGTCACACATGAGGAATCCTTCCCATCGTAATAAATCAGATCGTAAGTGTGCCGACATCTCAAAGGAGAGTAATGAGCCGACTGAACATAAAACCTCTCAGTCTATCAACAACGGAGCGGTCTCTTTCAAGCCTTCTTATGCAGCTAGGAGAATAAGAATTGACGGGATTACATGAAATCAAGAATAAAAATTATTAATCCATTACTTCAATAACGTGGCGGCTTTTCAACTCAAACGAGAGGAGGGAGTAGACGATATATATAAAGAAAGTTGAACCGAGAATAAAGATCAGATAGTCTTCAGATATACTTGAATCCAGTTCCGCGAACACCCAAGTCTATAATTTTGAAAGAGCTCTTACCTATACCTATATTCAATGTTGAAATAAGTGAAGTAGAATATACAAGTACCTCAAGTTAGTACATAATGTAGCTAAAACGGATGCATCATTAATCCCTCTCAGTGCAAAATAATCTAAATGTTCATGCAGTTACCAATCATATCAAGTCAGTTCTACAAATATGGGAATAACAGTTTTATTATCCACCTATTGGTGCTACTATAATTCACACATATTTCCTTCGCCAATTCCATCAAATCTATTCAACTTCCGGGGAAAAGAACCAAGAGAAATTCGAGGTGCGAAAGTAAATGATATAAACGATATAAGCCGTCTTCATGAAAACCGAGAGCTAAATAAAAAATGTTCACGCGACTAATTTTTAAACTGTGTGCAAGTGGTTCCTTGAGTATTGAGTGAGTACATTGTACAGTTATGTTTGAAAGGTTGACACTCCCAGAGCATTATTCATAGATATATTTGTCATTATCTTATACAGGGGTATGCACTATACCTTTGTCGAAAGTATGAGGGATAAGAATACAGGGTAGGAATAATACCAATGAATACCTTATTGAAGACCAAACTTAACAGACTATCATCCTCTATAATCTCATTGTTGGTATTAATACTTAATTTTCTTTTGATTGACTTTCGTTTGTAAAATCATGTCTATATTTAGACATTTGTTTGATTATAATCATTCTTCATTACTCCATCCGGTGCATTATTTCTTGTGAATTCGGAAAGAAATGAGGTCTGTAGATTTCAATAACAAATGCTCAACAATCTCTCAGGAAAGTGAAGAAGGCTAACGCCGCTCTTAGTACTCCTTCTACGTTAATCGAAGTTTTCTATGATTAACAACTCTCTGTACGATTAGGATCTCCCTTTCATTCCACATTCGGGGTAATTATTGAAACCCAAAGCCAGCTACCACATTTTGTTGGTCAGATGTGGGGTATCTGATCCCCAACGTCCCAGCAGCCGCGACATTTAATATCAGTTGTCGAAGTTAATTTACAGGAAAATAAGAATGCAAATATAGAAAAAATTATTTTTCTCGTAAAAATACTATCAGAAATTGTGCGGTTTTAGAAATAAATAACACCCTGTATAGCCTTCACATTTGGGTGCCGGCTTAGTGTATCAACAGATAACGCCCTGTATGTAGAGCAGCCGCGACCCAAGCACCTCAGGCTCTTTAACATAAGAGGAAATTGTTTGGTCATTGACTTTATTCTTATTGATTTCAAATTTTAATTTTAGTCCTTATTGCCATAAATGCGTGTTTTTTTTTAGTTTTTCAAACTATAATTTGATTTTGAGGTATGCTTCAATAACATAGTCATACTTGTTTTTTCATTTTGAACAAACCTTTTTCGATTTCGTGATGTTTTCGGAAATGAAGCTCAGTTTTGGAGCTCTATTCCACTAATCACGATAGATACGGAGGTGTTTCCATGAAGTGTTTTTCTCGTGAAAATAATATCAAAAATTGTGTGGTTTTTGAAAAAAATAACACCCTGTATAGCCTTCACATTTGGGTGCCGGCTTGGTGTATTAGTGAATAACGCCCTGTATGTAGAGCAGCCGCGACATTTGGTGTCAAGTGAGTCTGTAATAATTTGATTTAAATTAACGCATATAAAGGGTTTTTCACAAAAAAAGGGTTAAAATTAAAAGTTAGTGGTAAAAATAATTTGAAAAACAAGGAAATTTTCCATTTAAAGTGGAAAATAACAGTATATCTATATATATATATATATATATATATATATATATATATATATAGTTTATCAAACCTACTCTCGGGATTCATCTGGAAATAGTTTAAATACTTTTGATAGTCAGAAGTGAAAATTTTTACATGACCGACGGTATCTACTTCGACAGCTCCACTGATTGTGCAGGTTCCACCTATTCAGGAACCTGCTATAGCTATTACTTCGGACAATGTTCCTTATTATAATGGGCAATCAAAAATCAAAGACTTCATCAGAATTATTGGAGATACTGCCGCGCTTGCAAACTGGAAAGACTTACAAATTGTATCAATCATACGTTTGAATTTGAGTGGAATAGCCAAACAATTATAGACGCGGACAGCCAATTCAGAACTACTGTAGTATGGAATGACCTAAAGAAAAGCTTGCAGGAACAATTTGGCATAACTAAAATAAGGGGGCAGGACAAAAGAGAATTATTAGAGTGCAGACAGCGTCGTTCAGAAACTTGTCGCCAGTATTTAGCACGTTTGAAGGTTTGTGCTGCCAAAATTCCAGTATTAACGGGGGAACCTGATTTAGATAGAATATTTTTGCAACGACAGGAGCAAGACATAATTACTCAGTTTGCAATGGGATTGCTCGACCCCGTCAGGGAACATATCTCATCCGCTAGTCCAGGTTCGTTGAAAGAAGTGATTGACTAAGACGATAAAGAAGAATCAATTGAAAACCTTACCAAACCAATGAACAGAAATTTTAGGAATATAACAGCGAATGAGCCACCACCAAACGTACCCATAGAATATTTTCATTTGACTACGTTACATATTACAACATGTTTGTAGCAAATCATGTTTGGCCTACGTCTAAAAATCACATAAAAATGTAGAAAATGTACAAAAAGTGTTAAAACTAACAAGCAAATAACATCGATCACAAATGTAAAAATTTTGAAAATCAAAGAGAAGTAGTGACATGTGTGATACCACAAAAATGTGTTCTGAAGTCATCGACAGAATAGAAGCAATGCCTCAACAAATAATTTTTCAATTTCCTTTCGAAAGTATTCAGACTGAGCTCTTTGAAATCTTGAGGCAAGATATTGTACAGAGAATAATCTATGGAATTTTTTTGCGATAGGTGAAGTCGAAATCGGTTTAATCTAATGTGGTGAGAGTTTCGTGTGTTATGTTCGTGAATATGACATTGTTTCGTCAAGGCTGATTTCTCCTTACATATTCCAATCAAAACATAATATAGGAATAAAGTTGGCAATGGCATAATCCTGAGTTTTTTGAAATTTTCTTGACAGTGGTCCCTGTATCCAATATTAGCCAGTATTCTCAATGCCTTTTTTTGCATCCTAAATATTTGAATGAAATGAAATGAATTTCCCCGAAGTTGTACACCATAACTAATATGGGAGTGAAACCGTGAAGAATATGAGGCTTTTGAGATGTCTGCACTAGTGATGTTCTTCAATTGGCGGAGAACAAATAGAGAACCCGAGAGTTTTCTCTGCAGTTGGGAAATATGTGCAGACCAGTTGAGTCTATTATCTAATGCAATGTCCAGTAATTCAACTTTATTAGTTTCACAATTAGAGATGATCTGATTATTAGCAGAAATCTGGATATATTGTGTCTTCTACCATTTAATTTCAGCTTATTAGATGAAAACCACTGATTAGCACTATTAGTTACCACGTCGAGATGAGACTGTAACATATCATTATTTTAATCCGACACAATGAAAGTGGTGTCGTCCGCAAAGAGGACCGATTTGATCGGCATCATATCATTGCACAGGTTATTTACATAAATGACAAATAAGAGCGGCCCAAAACGGATCCTTGCGTAACGCCATGCTTAATAGTTTGAAAGTTTGATAAGGTACCGTTGAGCATCACTGTTTGTTGACGATTAGTGAGATAGGTTCTTATTAAGTGAAGCAGAATACCTCTAACCCCGTTATAATTTAATTTTTCCAACAAAATTTCATGTGAGACGCAGTCGAATGCTTTCGATAGGTCACAAAGCATCAACGCAGTGTGATTGCTCAGCTCAAGTTCCTCAACCACGCCAGACACGATGTCAAACACTGCTTTCATTGTTGAGCGCGACTTTCTGAATCCATATTGGGAGTTGCTGAAAAAATTATTATTCTCAAAGTAGGCATAGAGCTGAATCTGAATTATAATTTCAACCACTTCACTGAATATTGAAATAATACTTATTGGTCTGTAATTATCGATGGCTTCAGTATCACCTTTTTTAAAAAGGGGCAGTACCTTTGAAAACTTGAAGATGTCTGGAAAGATACCAGTACATACGCTTAAATTGATCAGTATAGTAGAAGGTTGGATTATTATAGACAAGGTTTCCTTTAGTATTCGACTATTGAGTTCATGGGTATCCGAACATTCGGAGTCCTTCAGTGAATTAATCGCTCCTAAAACTCCTATCTCTAGAACGGGTCGAAAGAAAAATGAACTGCACGGAGCAGGAAATTTTTTAAAACTCAAAAGATCCTCGTTCGCAACATATGGGAGAGAATTAATGATATTATCAGCTATGTTACTGAGAAAGTTGTTCATCTCATCAGATGATAATTCAATTGTTGGGTTCAAATCGAGTTTATTTCTCTCGGAATTTATCATTTTCCAGCAAGCTTTAGATTTATTATTGGACGAAGAAATGTAGTCATCATACGCCATTTTTTTGCAGATATCAGTTTGTTACCATATTCTTTCTTGGCCTGTTTGTACGCTATGAAACCATTTGGATCCTTGGTTCTGTCCGCTATTTGTTTGATGCTCTGCATATTATTCCTTAACAATCTCAGATTATCTGAAAACCATTGAACCAGTGATTTGTTCGCTTTTTGTTTACATTTTTTCATAGGAAAAAGTTTTTAATGTGAGAGTGTTATAATTGTTAACTAAAAAACTTGCTAAGTAATTTGGATCAGTTTGGTCGCTAGAAAATATTTGCCAATTGATATCACATAAGAATTTTTTAAGCTTAGATATACCGTTAGCTGATAGGTGTCTTTTATATTCATGACAATTTTCATGGAGTTTATTCTTAAGATTGATTTTGGCAAATTGGCCTCTATGGTCAGATAAACAGGATTCATTGACACCCGTAGTATGCAATTCTTCAGAGATATTTGTAATTATATTATCAATGCACTTAAAGGAAGTAGCCGTTACTCTGGTATCATCTCTAATCGTGACAGATAAACCAAATGAAGTTAACAGGCAAGTAAAGTTCGAGAGGACTTCAGATTCAACTTTGAAGTTTATATTGAAGTCTCCTAGAATTATTATTTTATCATATTTATTTGTGAGCTGATGTAGAACAATTTCAAAATTCGTAAAAAATACATCAATATCGCCCAAACCGGATCTATAAACAACTACGACAGCCATTTCCAACTGAGCTAGGTAGATTGCAGTAAATTCACATATGTCAGTATTGCCGTTACAGAGGACATGAAGCTCGAAATTGTAAACTGCAAAATCGGATCTGCTATCGCTGTAATGAACAAGGGCACCTGGCCTATAATTGTCAAAATAAAACAGGACCCAGAAATGTTGATAGAAGAAATTTAAATGGCAATACGGTTCGCAATCTACCCCCGTTGGGAACCGCAAACAGCCGTCAGTTAGTCAAAGTACAACACATAGGAGGCCAACGCAAACGATACTAACCTATACTACAGGAGAGGCCCAGAGAAATGTTATAGTTTCAGAAATTAATGGAATTTTTCGCACAATTCTTTCAGATACGGTGCCGAAGTATCGTTGGCCCACATTAGTATCACACGCGGTATGAAAGTTAAATATGAAGAAAAGTATCAACTTCGCGATGTGCATGGAAATTATATTCCTTATATAGGAACCTTTATTTTACCCATCAGGTTGAATGACAGGGAAGTAATTGACCACAATTTTTTTTTTATTGAAACCGACCATTTGAGTACTGAACTGATATTAGGGTTAGACTTTTTGCAGAAATATGAAGTAAAACTAGATTGGAGAGCGAATAAAATGTTTTTGATCGAAGAGATTATTGAACTTCACCACAAACCCAAACATATATATCAGACGGAAAATGGTATGGATAAGGTGTGGATAATTTTTTTTTTAAATATAGAAAGGAATTTTGAGGAAACAATTGACAGTATGAACAAGATAATGTTAGAATTAACCACTACAATGGAAGAATGGATAAAAATAAATTTTTAAGGAAAGCTATTTTTCTCGAGGGAGTGCACGCCCAAAACAAATTGCCGAGTAATCAAAAATGGATTTTCATACCATGACTTGAGACCGATCACTTCAACAGGAAATTTAGTGGGAAATTCAGTGACATCCTATTTAGGAGATGAAAATACCGTCAAGGGAAAGAGAGTATTGCAAAAACGAATGAAGGAAATTCGTATGGAACTGCCTAGAAGAAAGAAAAATGAGAATCAGAGAGAAGGAAAGTTTCCACAGCTAGAAAATGGGCAGGAAATCATTTTAGAAAATAAGAGGTTGAGTAACGTTGAACCCAGAGCGTCTTGTATATTGGAAAAAATTGATTTGCAAGACTAGGATTTTGAACGATATTCGAAGTGAGGGAGCTGGATCGTCTAAGGATGACATGCCTTCCACCAGTACAATGGAAAAACCCCATGAACTGGGAAATATTGATTCAAAAGGAAGTACGAAGTCTGCAAATAAAAATTTGAAGCAAGGATTATTTTCATCTAGGGATGGTAATCCACCTCCTAAAGCGATCAAACCTTTGCAAGACAATAACTTGTTTAAAGATATCAATTTGATGGAAAGTTAAAGTAGTTTACAGGGGAGAAGGATCCCGCCAAGTGAGGAATATACTAAGAATCAGACATATAGGAAGAAATTTCCTACCGAGTGTATGGAAAATAAGGAGAATAAGTTAGAATACGTAGATGAAAAGGAAAATTGTAAAACACTCGCTGAATGTACAAAAACTATGAAGAAACCGCCAAGAAATACTAAGAAAGCCTTCGCGATTCATACAGAGTGTGGTGAAATTATGGAGAATAAGGTGGCCTGTAGTTCAAGGAAAATTATTAACATAGATGAGAGGAAATTTTCGAACGATGGTTTAAACGGGAGAAAAAATTCACCCAAGGGAGAATCTTTTTTTGTCGAGATATTAGTGACGACTGAAAATCTAGGAAAGACTGAACTTGAAAAAAGTACAATTTCTACGAAAAATAATCCTCCTAGAACTATCATGGCCAAGTTTCAGAATATTTCAACGTCGGAAAATATATTCATTGATGATAGTGAAGCTATAAACGGATTGATAGTAGATAGATCAATGAGTAAAAACAAGGGCGAGATACCTATACGTATGATAAATGTATTAGAGAAAACTTTAGTATTACCTCCAAAACATGTGATTGCACTAGGATTTGAAGCTGACACTGACAAGGAAATGCAAACGTTTAATAAAGGAAAAAGGATAAGAAGAATAGAACTTCAGGACGAAATTACAATTATTTTTCAGGAAAAGAATTTATAGAAGAAACACAAGACCCGGTAGAAATGATAAATGGATTACCGGAAATTACTATGGAAATTCAGGATGATGAAAATCAAAGTGAAACGTCAGACGATGATAGGAAGAGTATTCCTGAAATTACTCACAGGTATTCTACTAAATCACGGGGAGCCGTTGGAGAGTTACCCTGGGTCCTTTCTAAGTCAGGTTAACATCAGAAGAGTAAGTAATGCCCTGTAGATGTGATTATGTTCATAGAAGGTATTAGTCAGTCATAAGTAAGTTTTAAATAATTGTTGAAATAATTGATTAGCAAGAATTCCAAACAGGATTCCAATGTATTACGACAAGGAAAACCACATCACCCTGTGAGTAAAAAGGAAAACTTCATAATATCCGTGATTCCGTAGTGATAAATAAAAATCATTATCCAAGAACAGTGGAGAAGACTGACTCCCAAAAGTACAAACTCTGTGCGTGAAAAAAAATCAAGCGTTTCGCATAACCGCGCCGATTGATATCAGACAATATAACGTATAGCAGTCGATCGTAAAATCCCTGAAATTCCTCCCAAAAAGGATCCTACCTGAAAGTCTCATGCCAGAAGGATGTCTACCCAAGACATAAGTTGAAAACAAACCCGACCTTCTACCGCGTCTAACGAAAGACAAGGAAATCAACCTCGCTTATTCACCCCGACACTTGTCATAAATTACCGCATAGGGCGTGACCGACGACAAGTACTGGTGAATGAAACACGATATCTTCGTGGATTATAGTTCCCGGATTACCGAAGATACGAAGAACAGTTGAATATGACGATAAATGGTAAATTTGTTTTGCCATGGACCATTGTCAAAACATTTTACCTTGTGGTAAGCACCGAGGGGCTTATGTTTGCAGAAATCCCGCTGCAAATATTACGGCCATTTCATTGAGAGATGTGCAAAAATGTCCAGAAGTGAAGAGCGCATACACAGTGGGCAAAACTAGAGTTTATTCGCTCGAACAGAAGAAGTATGAAAAGATTTAAGTAAAATCATGTTTCCTTGAAATTACTCAACTGTTTTTCTCGTGGTATGTTCTCTCACACCAGCATTCTCCCTGACAGTTTATTGACCTATTTACAACCGATAGGCAAAGAAGAGTGCTTAAAAATCCATCAATATTTAGAATACCGAGGTTTCCCTGGTGAAATAATAAAACTCAAAGCCAACACCACTCAGACGGCAAGAATATTAATGGCAGGAGAATTAGATGACAAAAGAAATTGCCGCGGTACCACCTATTCTTTCCAAGGGAAATTATATGAGGATGTTGTAGTAACTGCCACAGCCAAAATTACATCAAAATATTATTCTGCTACCGCTCACCTAGATGGAAATACGATTGGTTTGGAGTATCAATTATCCTGCAAGTTCACTACAGGGTATTGTATAGATGCTTCTCGAAGGGAAATAGCTTGGGATGTGATAAAACCCAAGGAGTGCCAAAGATACCGGAAGCTTCATGAAGGAAATTCTAACAAAGTCACCGAAAAATTAGGCGCCGATGATATAAAATTATACCTGGTCATCGAAGATCGTACGAAGTTATTCGCGGTCCAATTATTCAAGAAAACAGCTATTCGTTATGTAGTTATGTGGATAACCGAACATTCTAGGATACTAATATTGGAATTTCCGAACAATACTACCAATTTATACAGGGAGTTTGACCTTATCTGGGGAGAACCAACTGCAGATCTTATTACATACGTCAACTCAAAATTTGTATATATTGAACAATCGTTAAAAAGATCTATGAATTCCATGTTAGCAGAAACAATTTAGCGGAGGTGTCTGTTGAAGAGAAAAATATTAAAAAACCGATTAACTATGGCTCAACAATCGCCAACAATCATCGCTCAATTATTGTATCAACATCCTGGTTATATTGCCAAAATCAACCAAGAAGTAATATATTTGCTCAAATGCATTCCAGTCATGGTCAATATACGAAGAGAACAAAACTGCCATCAAACTACCAGTGACATATTCGAATGAACCTCATTTTATGCCTCCTCTAACCCGGACTATTCAAGAATTTGGACAACAAATAGAATGTTCTTCAATAATTCCTGCGAAATACTTTATAGATGGAATGTGGATTTCTTATGATCCTCTACCTATTGCTGGAAATCCACCCATTGAATTATCCAGAGTGGAAGACCCCCAAATGCATCTAGACGGAATGAAACCTCTGGGAGTAGGAGGAATATATACGGTCGAAGAAATCAGACATGCTCAGGCAATCTTACTATTGTCCTCCGAAAGACAGGCCTTGAATAACATCCTAATAAATCGAATGGCGAACAAAACAGTATTGAATCAAGGATTTTCGACCTTAAACCTGTTCAATCAGGAAGAATTAGAGAAATTAGCCAGTAATACAATGGATAAAATGTATGGCGTATTTATTATTATCGGCGATGTGACAAGCAGTTTATTAGGACTACATATGCCTCAAGATTTTGAAATTTATTATAAACACAACTCTAAATGCTTTTGCGATTCACAGATTCACAGGGATGCTCCCTACATTTATTGGCAGCTTTATGGAATACGATGACTATATTTGTGATAAACCATAAATTACCACGGGCTCCTCCGGAATATATTCCCACGGAGATCGTTCCCACCGAAATCACTCCTCAGCCGAGGCCTAGCGAAATACTGATGCCTTCAAAAAAAACTCATGAGGAACCAATCTATGAAAAAATCATCACTTATCCATTCAAAGGTCTGAGCTGGCACATGCGAAAAGGAAAATGAATAATCTAGAAACCTCTGTTTCACTCTCCCTAGAGATAACTTAATTATAAAATAGATATGAAATTAACTCGAGTAACACGGAGGACTAATAAAAATAATCTTCAACACCTGGTAAAATGTTAAATCTGTGACCTCCGTTGTATCTCACTGAGTGTTCAAACTGAAAAATGAAATTAACATATTTGGATAACGTAAGGACTACCCTAAAAACTTTTCGTGAGTGACATAATACGACCGATAAATATTAAAATCAGTGTGAGAACTCTTGAAATAAGAAATGAAATTCTATAAATACCAGTAAACACACGAATTTGATATTATTGTTAGATAAACTGTTTGTATGTTTATATGTTTATATATCAAAATCAGTGTGAGAACTCTAGAAATAAGGAATGAAATTCTATAAATACCAGTAAACACACGATTTGGATATTATTGTTAAATGAACTGTTAAATGATCACCTCGTAAATTTTACTTTCTTCGCAATGGTATACTCGAATCAGTAATGCTTGGATCTAAAATTTGTTTTCCTATAATATCCAAATTTTTTTTTTCATGATCAATTGATTCAAATTGTATTTTTTCATATATAAGTTTGAATTTAATATCACACTGTTATAATTGGATCCAAAAAGCTTTGATCCGCAATTTGTTCTGTTTTATAATATCTGCATATCGTTTTCTTTGTTATTGGATTTGTATTTTTTTGCGTTTTGACTTAATATTTGGTTTTTTTTGTTTGTTAATTTTTCATGGTGCTCTCCACTACAAAAGTTTTATAACCAAATGTCAGTGAACTTGAGGAGAACAGATATATATGAGTATATATAACTCTTTTTTTTGCCAAGTATTATTTTCTCTCGATAAGTTTCACCGATTGTTTTCCGTGACAGAAGCCTCTCACCCTCTATTTTCCTTTTTCAGGCCATCATTCGGTTCTTTTTCTCATTGTTTTTTTTTCCCTATATTTCTTCTTTTCCTTCTTTACTTTCCCTCCTCCTCCCAGATGCTGCTGAATGTTTCTCATATGAATGTAAGATCTCTCATCCCACATTTTCCTTAATTTCAAAACCAGATTGTTGACGCAGACTGCCTTATTGTTGGAGTTACAGAAACTTGGCTCAGCGATGGAATTTCTAGCAACATGGTAGCTTTAAACGGATATACATTTGTTCGTCAGGATAGATCTACCAGAGGCGGCGGCGTGGGTATATATGTAAAAAATATTTTAAAATATGACACTTTATCCTGTGAATGTGATGATATTATGGAACACATATGGATTGAAGTTTCGCTTGGTAAATATGTAATCTCGATATGGAATGTTTACAGACAACCTAGTGGTAACAATTTAAAGTTTTTGGATCATTTTGGTAATATCCTCGAAAATTTTTTTTTTTAATTTCGATTATATTATTTGTACTGGCGACTTCAATATCAACATGCTTGACTCGGATGCCAACATCACTATACGTTTCAATGATATTCTAGACACATTTGGCTGCAAACAATTGATCAAAGTACCAACACGTGGTCCCTCGTTACTGGACTTGTTTATAACAAATTTTGATACTGAGCAATGTGGGGAAATGGTCGGAGGGGGCATGATAACTGATCACTCATCGACAGTTACCTACTTAATTTTTATAAAAACAATAGAATGAATGATATTACCGACGGATTCAGATTTCAGCTAGTAAATGAAGAAACTATAATTGATATCATCAATGATATTGGTAGTAAAGCATTTGGAAATGATGGACTCAATATCATCATTCGACGAATCTACATGTTATCTCAACGGCAAGGTTCACAGACGAAATTGCCGTTATTGGAGTGACATTTTCCGGGAAACTCATACTCAGTATCCAGAAAAAATTGACGTCTGGGCAGGAATATTGGGAAACCATATTGTAGAACCTCTATTCATTGAACAAAATTTAACAGGGGAACTGTATTTGAATACGCTGGGAAATACTGTTGACCCTCTGATCACCGAAATTGTCGAAGCGAATCCTAATGAATTCGATATGGATATTGTATTCCAACAAGATGGAGCACCACCACGTTACCACGGACAAGTGAGAAACTATTTGAATAATACTTTCCCCGGTCGTTGGATTGGCCGTCGAAGTCCTACGGAATGGCTAGCCCGCTCGCCAGATTTGACACCTGTAGACTTTTTTTTATGGGGCTATTTGAAGCAAAAGGTGTACGAAACTGAACCTGCTTCAATATTGGATATATGGCAGAGAATAATAAATATTTGTAGAAATATCGACGTTACTGTGTTCGAAAATGTTCGGCGTGAAATATCGGATAGGATTCTGTAGTAGGTGAAGATATTGACTTCATATTCTAGGGTATTCGCCAGGAGCTTCAAAAGGATGTATCACAAGACCATCCTTCAATTCATTTATTTTTCCCAGATGGCGCCCAGTCGCCATCTTGAAAGTATCATCTGTCAATTTCACTCCAAAATATAGTATTCATGCATTAATTTCATTATCCCAAATTTCAATTTCTTGAGTTTACAAAATTAAAGGGGGGGGGCATTATGCTGTCCCCCAATCGTTCCCATCGTTGTCCACATGAGTGTTTGTTGAAGGAATATTTTCCAACTGACTGGAAATTTGCTAAAGTAATTCGTAATTCCTCAGGGTAGTATTCTTGGCCCATTATTCTTTACTCTGTATACATCACTCCTCCCTGATTTGCTTAAGTTTTGTAACTATCACCTTTTTGCGGATGACACGCAGCTATACTTTTTTTCAGTATCCTGATGTATCCGAAGCAATTCAGAGCATCAACAGTGACCTGGAGGAATTATCCAATACTTCGAGATATCACTGTCCGAAAATAAACCCAAAAAAGTCAACAGCTCTTTTATTTTGTAATGACAACACTTTAGCACTTATTAAGGATAGAGTCTCACTTGAAATTGCAGGTACCTCAATTCCAATCGAAACACACTGTAAAAATTCAGGTCTAATCCTTGACACTAAATTAAGATTCAAAGAACATATATCTTCTAAACCCAGAATTGCATATGCTACACTGAAACTGATTTTTTCTCACCGACAATTTCTCTGTGATTCACTTGTATTATCATACTTCAATCATTGCGATGTAGTTTATGGCCAATGCTTAGAGAGTGATGAATCTAGACGAATTCAGAAACTTCAAAATTCTTGTGTCTGACTGGTTCATGGAATGAGAAAATATCACCACATCTCCGGGAAGTTTAGGGAAATTAAATGGTTGAATATGTATAACCGTCGAACTCTACATTTTGCATGTTTAGCCCATAAAATCTTTTTGACAAACCCCCCCCCCCCTACTCACATAACAAACTAACTTATAGAACAGATGTTCATAATTTGAATATCCGAAAAAAAAACCTTCTTCGTGTGCCGAGGCATGTAAAAATGATTTTCAAGAGATCGTTCTCCTATGACGTCGCGGTCTGTGTCAACAATTTGCATAGATTAGATCCTTCCTTTTTATCATCCTCTACAAAATCATTCAAAGTTAAATACAGAAACTATCTCTTATCATTACAAAAATAATCTTACAAATGTATACATGTATACACGTTTCTTTCTTCCACCACCCCTCACCTATTCTCTCCCACTCTCTAGTTCTCTCTCTCTCTAGTTCTCTCCTTTTCAAATATCATTTGTTACTCAAGTTTAGTTACTCGATTTGTTCACTGACACTGGTGGAAAAACAGGGGTGGATGAGTCCACAACTGAACCAGTTGTAGCCATTTATCCCTATGTAAAAGATTGTAATAACTCTGAAACATTATTGTATACTATGTGGATAATAAATTTATTATTATTATTATTCAGTTAGTTGAAAGTGAAGTACATTGGGAATAATAAGTTGGGAAAAGTGAAATGTTGATCGACATCTGACGTGAAATCCGGGACTTCGAGACCAAGAAGTATATCCTGAAATCATCAGTGGACAACCTCCTATACGATGTAAATCAATGGGATCGTCTCAACCCTTCCGAGCATGTTCACATCCACAAAGCTTACTGTATCCTCCATTTCAATCGCCATCATGCTGCATACCTTAGATTCTTACCCGCACAGAACATCACCCACTGCGATTGTTTGCACTGTCTCACCGAAAAAACTCGTAAAATATGGACTGCCGCACTCGCCCCCAAACCCTCGACTGTAACAGACGACGCCCACGATATTTTCATGTGCTAATGTAACTTTTGCAAAGCTGAACGAGAGGACTTTCGCTTGCCGCCCCCGAATGCGTCACTCAGGCCGCGAACCGAGTACCACGAATACTAGCCCCCAGCTGATTCGGGCTATGAATCACCGGCTGAAGAATCGAACCTCAGTTCAGAAGAAGTACCTGCCGAACCACAGGATGACCCCATCACCTTCGCAGTCAAGTGCCTGGAAGGTATCCCTTAAGTAAAAGGAAGACTTTCCGAACATAGTGTAATGGGTAATGGGTAATGGGTAATCATAGTGTGATGGGTTTCTTTTATTTTGTTTCATATATATAAAATTACTGAATTTTATTTTAGAATAAGAACTTGCTGGATTTAATGAAATTAGGTTTTTCTCTCGTTTCCTATACAAATTTAATAGATTTTAATTGTTTTAGAATAAGAATTTTAGACTTATTGAAATGAGTTTTTTCTATGTGTTTCGTATATATAAAATTACTGAATTTTATTTTAGAATAAGAACTTTCTGGATTTGATTAAATCAGATTCTTCTCTTGTTTCCATACAAATTTAATGGATTTTAATTGTATCAGAATAATAATTTTAGACCCAGTGAAATGAGTTTCTTCTGTTTCATATATAAATTTATTGAACTTTGATTGCATCAGATCGAGATCTTTTTGATTTAGTGTAATCCGGTTCTCTTTTGTTTTATAAGTAAGCTCAACGTATTATATTGGGATTAAAAGAAAAATAATTCAAACTGAAGGAAATAACATTTCTCTGCTGTTTTAAATTTATAAAAGTAACCGGAGTTGTTTGTAGGATGAAATAACCATGCAAGATTGATATCATATAATATTGTTGACCACAATAAATATATTCAAGGTCCCTAAAAATTTTTTAGAGGAATTAACATCAGCTTTGTACAGTTTGTCAAAGAAAACCCCCACAGTTTTCGAAAAAATGATTTTTTCAGCGGGCATCGTCAATTCTCCACACCCCTCGTAAAATCAGAACCACAAGATGTGCGTTTATAAAAATTGAGCAAATTATAGAGAATTCCATGCTGAATGCCGTTGAGAAATATTTTTTTTTAATTTTTCCCCTCGTAAAATCCGAACCACAAGATGTGCGTTCACGAAAATCATACCAATCATTGAGAATTGATGTTGTTTACCGTAGTGGAATCGTTTTATTTGTCACCCTCACAGTTTTCGAGAAAATTATTTTTTCATCAAGCATCGTCAATTATTTACATTCATCGTAAAATCAGGAACCCAAGATGTGCGTTGATGAAAATCATACCAATTATAGAAAATTTTTATGTTGATTGCCGTAGTAGAATCGTTTTCTTTGTCACCCTTACAGATTTTGGGAAAATGATCTTTTTATCGAATTACAACACTTTTTTACACCCCTCGTATAATCAGAACCACAAGATGTGCGTTCATGAAAATCACACCAGTTATGAAAAATTTGATGTTGTTTACTGAAGTGAAATCGTTGTCTCTTTCACCGTCACATTTTTCGCAAAAATGATTTTTTCATCATGCATCGTCAAATATTTACATACCTCGTAAAATCAGAACCCCAAGATGTGCGTTCATGAAAATCACACCAGTTATGAAAAATTCAATATTGATTACCGTAGTTACATAGTTTTCCTTGTCACCACCACAGTTTTCAAAAAAAAAATTTTTTTTAGCGAACATCGTCAATTCTTTACAGCCCTTGTAAAATCAGAACCGCAAGATTTGCGTTCATGAAAATCATACAAATCATAGAGAATTGCATGCTGGATGCCGTAGTGGAATCGTTCTCCTTGTCACCCTTACAGTTTTCGAGAAAATGATTTTTTTATCGAGTAACGTCAATTCTTTACAGCCCTGTAAATCAGAACCCAAGATGTGCGTTCATGAAAATCAACCATTATAAATTTTTTATGAAGTTCACTGTAGTGGAAGCGTTCTCCTTGTCACCCTACAGTTTTGCAAAAATGATTTTTTTATCGGGCATCATCAATTCTTTACACACCTCGTAAAATCAGAAGCCCAAGATGAACGTTCATGAAAATCATACAAATCATAAAGAATTTCATGCCGACTGCCGAAGTGGAATCGGTTTTTTTTGTCACCCGTACAGTTTTCGAGAAAATAATTTGTTCATCGGGCATCGTCAATTATTTACACCCCTCAAAAATCAGAAACCCAAGATGTGCGTTCATGAAAATCATACAAATTATAGAGAATTTCATGCTGAATGCCGTAGTGGATATGTTTTTCTGATCACCTCTACAGTTTTCGGGAAAATGTGTTTTTTATCGAGCAACAACAATTATTTTCACCTCTCGTAAAATCAGAACCACAAGATGTGCGTTCATGAAAGTCATTACAATTATGAAGAATTTGATGATGTTTACCGAAGTGAAATCGTTTTCTTTGCCACCCTCACAGTTTTCGGGAAAATGATTTTTTTAGCGGGCATCTTCAATTTTTTACACCCCTAGTAAAATCAGAACCACAAGATGTGCGTTCATGAAAATCATAACACAAATTATGGAGAATTAAATGTTGTTTGCCGTAGTTGAATTGTTTTCCTTGTCACCCCGCAATTTTCGAGCAAATTATTTTTTTATCGGGCGTCATCAATTCTTTACACCCCTCGTAAAATCAGAAACCCAAAATGTGCGTTCATGAAAATCATACAAACTATAGAAAATTTCATGTTGAATGCTGTGGTATAATCGTTTTCCTTGTCATCCATACAGTTTTCGCAAAAATGATTTTTTTTCTCGTGTAACAACAATTCTTTACACCCCTCGTAAAATCCGAACCACAAGATGTGTAAAATCAGAACCACAGGGACAACGATTTCACTCTGGCAAACATCATCAAATTCTTTATAATTGTTATAATTTTCATGAAAGCAGATCTTGTGGTTCTGATTTTACGAGGGGTGTAAATTTTAAAACGTGGAGGGACAAGGAAAACGATTCCACTATGGTGGATATTATCAAATTTTTCATAATTGGTACGAACGCACATCTTGTGGTTCTGAGTTTACGAGGGGTGTAAATAATTGTTGTTACTCGATAAAAATATCATTTTCTGGAAAACTGTGAGCGTGACAAGAAAAACAATTCCATTACGGCATTCAGCATAAAATTTTCTATAATTTGTATGATTTTCATGAACGCACATCTGTGGTTCTGATTTTACGAGGGGTGTAGAGAATTGACGATTCCCGATTAAAAATTCATTTTCGCGAAATCTGTGGGGGTGACAGGAAAAACAATTCAACTATGGTAATCAACATTGAATTCTCTATAATTTGTGTGACTTCCATCAACGCTCATTTCGGGATACTAATTTTACGAGGTATGTAAAGAATTGACGATGCATGATAAAGAAATCAATTTTGCAAAAACTGTGAGGGTGACAAAAAAAAAAAAAAAATTCTTTAACTGGGTGATTTTCATTAACGCACATGGTTCTGATTTAACGAGGGGTGCAATAGAATGTTGTTACTCGATAAAAAATCATTTTCTCGAAAACTGTGAGGGTGACAAGGAAGACGCCTCTACTACGGCAATCGGAATGAAATTCTCTATGATTGGTATGATTTTCATTAACGCACATCCTGGGTTTCTGAATTTACGAGGGATGTAAATAATTGACGATACCTGATGAAAAAATCATTTTCTCGAAAACTGTGAGGGTGACAAGAAAAGTTCCACAACGGAAATCATCAAATTCTTCATAATTCGTATGAGTTTCATGAACGCACATCTTGTGGTACTGATTTTACGAGGGGTGCAGAGAATTGTTGTTACTCGATAAAAATATCATTTTCTCGAAGTCTGTAACGGTGATAAGGAAAACGATTCCACTAAGGTGTGCAGCATGTAATTCTCTATAATTTGTATGATTTCCTTCAACGCACATCTTGGGTTTCTGATTTTACGAGGAGTGTGAAGAATTGACGATCCTTGATAAAAAAAATAATTTTCTCAAAAAACTGTGGAGGTGACAAGGAAAACGATTCCACTATGGTAAACAACATCAAATTCTTTATAATTGGTATAATTTTCATGAACGCATATTTTGTGGTTTGGATTTTACGAGGGGTGTAAAGAATGGTTGTTACTCGATGAAAAAATCATTTTCGCGAAAACTGTAAGGGTGACAAGAAAAACGATTCCATTACGGCAATCATCCTGAAATTCAATAATTCTCATAATTTTCACGAACGCACCTCTTGGGGTACTGATTTAACGAAGGGCGCGAAGAACTGACGCGATGCCCGTTAAAAACATCATTTTATCAAGAAGTCTATTAGTGACAGAAACATTTCCGTAGAAAAGTGACGTCATCTTAGGAGGTCCCTTTCATAATATAAATTGACATGATTCCAGGTTTCATATCGACTGATATCACGATGCTATCGAAAGCTGTTGAATTCCAAATCCCATGTGTATGTTGAATATTCCCAGTGACAGATTTTTAGTCCGGGTGCTGATGAATATGTAACCCAGCCACAGATTTTAATTTTCCACTATGTCAGCATGTGTGGCTGGACATCTATGGATGTGATGAACTAGTCGAGAAGTGAATTTCTTGCGAAAAATAGTTCCAAGTCTAAAAAGAATATGAGCAGTAGCTCATTCGATTCGAGATGCAATTCTGAGAAAGATATTAATTTTGTTTTTTTTTGCTGGCCATAATTGCAATTGCTATTAACAAAAAACAAAAACAAACAGAATGGGTTTAGTTTTTTGCGAATAGTGGAAATCGGAAAAAAGTTCAAAAGTTCAAATAAAAAATGATGATTTTAACGCTGAAAATAGGGCTCCGCGTGACTGCTACCGCATGCGCGCGCCGTCTCTTGAGAGAGTACACCACATAAAATATTTTTTTTATAGTATTAAATATCAATTCAAAAATTTAAACAAATTATGTTGTGTTTTTAACACTTGAAAAAAAAAGTTCCCGTTGAAAAAAATTACGTTAATTTTTCAACAAGTTAGGCATTTGTTAATTAGTCCTTATTTTTCCGGACCTCGGTTTTCATATAAAACGGCATAAAAGTTCAAATGATAGCCTCAAAAATTGTTCGCTCTTTGGAGCCCTCATATATATATATATATATATATATATATATATATATATATATATATATATATATATATATATATATATATACTCAACAAGATCATAATAAAAGTTTTTGAAAGTTGTTTAATTTGTTAAACATTTTTTAAAACTAACAATAAATGAAAAATAAAAAAAAAATTGAAAAAAATTGTATCTATATGTTTTGCTATTGCTGTTTTTGCATCAAATGGAGGCATTCAATGACATTCGAAAAAGGATATTTGTTTATAAATTGTTTATACACAGAATTAGTTTAATACTCTTAAAAATTTTTTTTTACATTTTGTTGTCTAGAAAATATAATGTTGAAGGAAATTATTTTCTTAGAAAAATTTTTTTTAATGTTCATAATATTTTTTTTATTGATTTGTTGAAAATATAAACAGGATGTTCATGAAATCAGATGTGGAATCATCTGCGACTGAAAGATAAACTTCAGTCACTATCTTCCATTATTTAAATAATTATTTAAAAATATTTTTTCCTCCAAAAATCATATTTTGCATTTTTCAATAGAATAACAAAAAAATATTGTTTATTGAAAATGTAATTGTTTATAAAGGTAACAAATTCCAGGTCTCATTATATTTTTTTTCTCAAACAATTAAAAATCACAAAAACAAATGTCGAAAACATTTTTTTTTATATTTTCCATATATTTTTCTGAAATAACGGTATATATTTTCTTATAGAAATAGTTGAAGAAAGAGATAACGAATGATTTTACAAAAAAAACTGTATATGTTGAGTATTTTTCGACACATACATGATGAACTTGAAATTATTTAAATAAATCCGTGTATTTCATGAACAATTAATGTTAATGACTGAAACCAACATTTTTTTTTTGGAATACTAGTCTACAATATCGTCTTGGAGTACAAAAGAGCTTATTTTCATAGTTCAAAAGATTTAAGAATTGTAAGAAGTAGATAACGGAATATTTTATAAACAAACGCATATAAACAGAAAAAACCATGACAGACATAGACTTGGTGAAAAGTTTATTTAAGAGATCAACTAATGCTCAATGAAATCATTCTGAACGTTGATAACTGAAGCTTCAATGGTTCAAAAGTTTTAAGAAAAACTACAAAAAATAAAAAAAAAACAGACTTTGTTGCATATGATTGTTTTTGTTATTTTCAGTAGTTTCAGGATGGAATATAATGAGATTTGGAATATTTTTATAACAAATTGTTAACTCAATAAACAATTAAATTTTAATGAATTCATTTTTATTTTTTGTTCTATTGGGGTACACCAATTATGATTTTAAAAAATGAAAAAATTATTAACTGATTATTTAAATAATGAAAATCTAAAATAAGACAAGGTGCTGAAATTCACGTATATTTTGTAAAGTGAGAATTCATAATTTGGGTTAAAAACTTATGCTTCTTTATTCTAAAAGGTTTTCAGTATGATTCTTTTCATTACAAGCTTTCATTTAGATTCACCTGTCCCGGTGTCTGTCTGTAAACAAATCTAAATTTGACCTCCTTCTAGTTAGAAATTTGGCAGGTGTTCATATTTCCCGTGACATTGCATTATGGTCTGATTCTATTCAAAATTGGAACGTGGATGTTTTTGGTGTCGAATACTATGAATTTTTGGTCAAAATTCATAATATCAGAATGGCGGCTCCAAGATGGCGGACGATATTTGTTATTATGGTCCAATTCTATTCAGAATTGATATGTGGAGGTTTTCAGGGTCAGAGAATATACATTTTTTGTAAAAATTCATGAATTCAAGATGGCGGACGATATTTGTGATTATGGTCCGATTCTATTCAAAATTGGTATGTGGAGGTTTTTGGGGTCGGAGATTATGAATTTTTTGTCAAAATTCATAAATTTAAAATGGCGGACGAGTTTCGTTATTACGGTTCGATTCTATTCATAATTGGTATGTATGGTTTTTTGGTCTCGAAGTTATGATTTTTTGTCAAAATTCATAAAATTTAAAATGGTGGACGATCTCTGTTATTATGGTCCGATTCTATTAAAATTGATATGTGGAAGTTTTCGGGGTCAGAGATTATGAATTTTTTGTCAAAATTCATAAATTCAAGATGGCGGACGAGTTTTGTGAATATGGTTCGATTCCATTCGAAATTGGTATGTTTGTATTTTCGGGATCAGAGATTATGAATGTATTATCAAAATTCATGAACTCAAGATGGCGGCTCCAAGATGGTGTACAAGTTTTGTGGCAATGAGCTGTTTCTCTTCGAAATTGGTATGTCGGGTATTTTGGGGTCGTAGATTGTAAATTTAGTCGAAGATTATTAATTTTTTGTCAGAATTCATAAACTAAAGATGGCAGCTACAGGATGGCGAACGAGTTGATTTTAAGATGGTCTCCTCATTGAAGAACTAGATAGCTCGAAACTTACAGGAAAAAGGCCTCATAATGACGATGCATAGATTGAGGCGTACTTACTAAAATTCGCAAAATTTAAATACAAGCTTTTTTATTCAAATGCGCTAAAAAGTAGAGGATCAAATTGCTTTGGATGTGCGACGTAGCTCATTCCGTCAGTTATAGATTCAAAAGCTTCTCGCTTTTGTATTCGAACTGAAAATTTTGCGCGACAAGCTCTCGAATCTATAACTCACTATAACCTACGTCGCACATCCAAAGCAATTTTATTTTTTACTCTTTAGCGCATTTAAATAAAAGCTTGTCTTTATAAAGGTTTTTATTGATTATTTTATTTTGATTCTTTTTATTAACATTTGTTTTTGAATTTCTGTTGGCAAATACCAAAGTATAATAGAAAAACAGTTTTCAGCCGAGGACGAAACGTATATCTATTAATAACCTCCTTTTCAATTAGAATCCAAAACCCTATGAAGTTTTGTTTCAAAAATGAATTACCACTCCAATTGTTTTCAATTTTTTTTTTCAAACATATTCTTCCATACGAAAACTGAAACACTGATGTGGGGAATCATTCCAAACATATTTTTCACATGTATATTTCAAATGTTTCATTTAATTCGATTTCAAATATTTCATTATGAGAATATCTTCAGCTGATGCCTTTCTAACTACCTATATTGCAATTCTGAGAGAGACATGTTTTGTTTTTTTTTGCTAACAAAAATTGCAATTGTTATTTACAAAAAAAAAGTGGTTCAGTGTTTAGGAATAACTCAAAAACTATAAGCGATAGCGAAAATCTGAGATTATTAAAGAGGAAGAAATTTCCAATAAAAAAGTTTCGACTCCCGGAAATCTATCTCCATCATTTATAATTCCAATTTAACTCTGAAAATAGGGCTACGCGCGACCGCTACGGCATGCGCGTGCCGTCTCTAAAGAGAGTACACGACATAAAATAACTTTTTATAGTATTAAATATCAATTTAAAAATTTGACCAAATTATGGTGTGTTTTTAACACTTGAAAGAACAAGGTCTCGGGAAAATAAAATGAGTTTATTTTTCAACAAGTTAGGCATTTGTTAATTAGTCCTTAGTTTTCGGAACTCGGTTTTCATAAAAAAAAATTTGCTCCCTGGAGCCCTTCTTATATATATAATTAACAAGATCACGTTATGAAAGTTTTCAAAAGTTGTTTATTTCGTATATTAGAATTTTTTAAAGTTAACAAAAAAAATTAAATAAAAAAATTGGTAAAAAAAATTGTATATCCATATATTTTGCTGTTGCTGTTTTCGCATCAAACAAAGGCATTCAATAACATTCGAAAAACTTTTTTCAGAACATTTCTTTATGAATTGTTGAAAAAAAAATTTTTCAATTGTTTCTGCCATTTTGTTATTTAGAGAATATAATGATTTGTTGAAAATATAAACAGGATGTTCATAAAATCAGATGTGGAATCATCTGCGACTGAAAGATAAACTCTAGTCACTATCTTCCATCGTCAAGATAACCTCTTGTGGGGTATTCATGTTGAAAAGGGAAACATTCTCAATTGAATATCGATAGAAAGATTTTTCTGTGAATTGAAAAATCCACTATTAAAATGAAGTTATTTTTTGTGAATTTTATAGATGATCTAAAAAGGCCCTAACTCAAAAGAAAAAATCTGAAATTGAAAATTTGCATTTTCATTCAGATAGTTATTTGATTTTCTATTCCAGTCTTAATTAAGAACTCATAAAGATGAATGAGGCAAAGGAAAATGTTTTCCAAAAGGAAGTACTCACCAGAAATCATTCGTAACATTGACGCAGGAAAGACATCGCATTCACTAGGTCTTCAATACATTTTTGTCGACGAAAATCTATTTCACGCTTCCACGATCATCAGAAAGACCGGAAGAAATGGAAACACTTTTAAGAAGCAATCTCACTTTGCAAAGATGGAAAAAGTTAGAATCATTTCTTTGGAGAGACACTCCGAAATTAGTGTTTTCTGACATTAAAACCTGTCATGGGTATGATAGATTGATTTGTTGAAAATATAAACAGGATGTTCTTAAAATCAGATGTGGAATCATCTGCGACTGAAAGATAAACTCTAGTGCACTATCTTCCATCGTCAAGATAACCTCTTGTGGGTATTCATGTTGAAAAGGAAACATTCTCAATTGAATATCGATAGAAAGATTTTCTGTGAATTAAAAAATCCACTATTAAAATGAAGTTATTTTTGTGAATTTCTAACAGAAAACAACTACTTCCCCGGCTAAACCACGCTGGACATTGCACTACATCTGATAGATATTCTAAAAAGGCCCTAACTCAAAAGAAAAAATCTGAAATTGAAAATTTGCATTTTCATTCAGATAGTTATTTGATTTTCTATTCCAGTCTTAATTAAGAACTCATAAAGATGAATGAGGCAAAGGAAAATGTTTTCCAAAAGGAAGTACTCACCAGAAATCATTCGTAACATTGACGCAGGAAAGACATCGCATTCACTAGGTCTTCAATACATTTTTGTCGACGAAAATCTATTTCACGCTTCCACGATCATCAGGAAGACCGGAAGAAATGGGAAACACATTTTTAAGAAGCAATCTCACTTTGCAGAGATGGAAAAAGTTAGGGCCTTTTTAGAATATCTATCAGATGTAGTTCAATGTCCAGCGTGGCTTTAGCCGGGGAAGTAGTTGTTTTCTGTTAGAAATTCACAAAAAATAACTTCATTTTAATAGTGGATTTTTCAATTCACAGAAAAATCTTTCTATCGATATTCAATTGAGAATGTTTCCCTTTTCAACATGAATACCCCACAAGAGGTTATCTTGACGATGGAAGATAGTGACTAGAGTTTATCTTTCAGTCGCAGATGATTCCACATCTGATTTTATGAACATCCTGTTTATATTTTCAACAAATCAATCTATCATACCCATGACGGTTTTAATGTCAGAAAACACTAATTTCGAAGTGTCTCTCCAAAAGAAATGATTCTAACTTTTTCCATCTTTGCAAAGTAGATTGCTTCTTAAAATGTGTTTCCATTTCTTCCGGTCTTCCTGATGATCGTGGAAGCGTGAAATAGATTTTCGTCGACAAAAATGTATTGAAGACCTAGTGAATGCGATGTCTTTCCTGCGTCAATGTTACGAATGATTTCTGGTGAGTACTTCCTTTTGGAAAACATTTTCCTTTGCCTCATTCATCTTTATGAGTTCTTAATTAAGACTGGAATAGAAAATCAAATAACTATCTGAATGAAAATGCAAATTTTCAATTTCAGATTTTTTCTTTTGAGTTAGGGCCTTTTTAGAATATCTATCAGATGTAGTTCAATGTCCAGCGTGGCTTTAGCCGGGGAAGTAGTTGTTTTCTGTTAGAAATTCACAAAAATAACTTCATTTTAATAGTGGATTTTTCAATTCACAGAAAAATCTTTCTATCGATATTCAATTGAGAATGTTTCCCTTTTCAACATGAATACCCCACAAGAGGTTATCTTGACGATGGAAGATAGTGACTAGAGTTTATCTTTCAGTCGCAGATGATTCCACATCTGATTTTATGAACATCCTGTTTATATTTTCAACAAATCAATCTATCATACCCCATGACAGGTTTTAATGTCAGAAAACACTAATTTCGAAGTGTCTCTCCAAAAGAAATGATTCTAACTTTTTCCATCTTTGCAAAGTGAGATTGCTTCTTAAAAATGTGTTTCCCATTTCTTCCGGTCTTCCTGATGATCGTGGAAGCGTGAAATAGATTTTCGTCGACAAAAATGTATTGAAGACCTAGTGAATGCGATGTCTTTCCTGCGTCAATGTTACGAATGATTTCTGGTGAGTACTTCCTTTTGGAAAACATTTTCCTTTGCCTCATTCATCTTTATGAGTTCTTAATTAAGACTGGAATAGAAAATCAAATAACTATCTGAATGAAAATGCAAATTTTCAATTTCAGATTTTTTCTTTTGAGTTAGGGCCTTTTTAGAATATCTATCAGATGTAGTTCAATGTCCAGCGTGGCTTTAGCCGGGGAAGTAGTTGTTTTCTGTTAGAAATTCACAAAAAATAACTTCATTTTAATAGTGGATTTTTCAATTCACAGAAAAATCTTTCTATCGATATTCAATTGAGAATGTTTCCCTTTCCATTATGAATACCCCACAAGAGGTTATCTTGACGATGGAAGATAGTGACTAGAGTTTATCTTTCAGTCGCAGATGATTCCACATCTGATTTTATGAACATCCTGTTTATATTTTCAACAAATCAATCTATCATACCCCATGACAGGTTTTAATGTCAGAAAACACTAATTTCGAAGTGTCTCTCCAAAAGAAATGATTCTAACTTTTTCCATCTTTGCAAAGTGAGATTGCTTCTTAAAAATGTGTTTCCCATTTCTTCCGGTCTTCCTGATGATCGTGGAAGCGTGAAATAGATTTTCGTCGACAAAAATGTATTGAAGACCTAGTGAATGCGATGTCTTTCCTGCGTCAATGTTACGAATGATTTCTGGTGAGTACTTCCTTTTGGAAAACATTTTCCTTTGCCTCATTCATCTTTATGAGTTCTTAATTAAGACTGGAATAGAAAATCAAATAACTATCTGAATGAAAATGCAAATTTTCAATTTCAGATTTTTCTTTGAGTTAGGGCCTTTTAGAATATCTATCAGATGTAGTTCAATGTCCAGCGTGGCTTTAGCCGGGGAAGTAGTTGTTTTCTGTTAGAAATTCACAAAAAATAACTTCATTTTAATAGTGGATTTTTCAATTCACAGAAAAATCTTTCTATCGATATTCAATTGAGAATGTTTCCCTTTTCAACATGAATACCCCACAAGAGGTTATCTTGACGATGGAAGATAGTGACTAGAGTTTATCTTTCAGTCGCAGATGATTCCACATCTGATTTTATGAACATCCTGTTTATATTTTCAACAAATCAATCTATCATACCCCATGACAGGTTTTAATGTCAGAAAACACTAATTTCGAAGTGTCTCTCCAAAAGAAATGATTCTAACTTTTTCCATCTTTGCAAAGTGAGATTGCTTCTTAAAAATGTGTTTCCCATTTCTTCCGGTCTTCCTGATGATCGTGGAAGCGTGAAATAGATTTTCGTCGACAAAAATGTATTGAAGACCTAGTGAATGCGATGTCTTTCCTGCGTCAATGTTACGAATGATTTCTGGTGAGTACTTCCTTTTGGAAAACATTTTCCTTTGCCTCATTCATCTTTATGAGTTCTTAATTAAGACTGGAATAGAAAATCAAATAACTATCTGAATGAAAATGCAAATTTTCAATTTCAGATTTTTTCTTTTGAGTTAGGGCCTTTTTAGAATATCTATCAGATGTAGTTCAATGTCCAGCGTGGCTTTAGCCGGGGAAGTAGTTGTTTTCTGTTAGAAATTCACAAAAAATAACTTCATTTTAATAGTGGATTTTTCAATTCACAGAAAAATCTTTCTATCGATATTCAATTGAGAATGTTTCCCTTTTCAACAAGAATATAATGATTTGAAAAAATCTTATTGTTTTTTTTTTAGATTTTCATTATTTAAATAATCAGTTGATAATTTTTTCATTTTTTAAAATCATAATTGGTGTACCCCAATAGAACAAAAAATAAAAATGAATTCATTAAAATTTAATTGTTTATTGAGTTAACAATTTGTTATAAAAATATTCCAAATCTCATTATATTCCATCCTGAAACTACTGAAAATAACAAAAACAATCATATGCAACAAAGTCTGTTTTTTTTTTCATTTTTTGTAGTTTTTCTTAAAACTTTTGAACCATTGGAGCTTCAGTTATCAACGTTCAGAATGATTTCATTGAGCATTAGTTGATCTCTTAAATAAACTTTTCACCAAGTCTATGTCTGTCATGGTTTTTTCTGTTTATATGCGTTTGTTTATGAAATATTCCGTTATCTACTTCTTACAATTCTTAAATCTTTTGAACTATGAAAATAAGCTCTTTTGTACTCCAAGACGATATTGTAGACTAGTATTCCAAAAAAAAAAAATGTTGGTTTCAGTCATTAACATTAATTGTTCATGAAATACACGGATTTATTTAAATAATTTCAAGTTCATCATGTATGTGTCGAAAAATACTCAACATATACAGTTTTTTTTGTAAAATCATTCGTTATCTCTTTCTTCAACTATTTCTATAAGAAAATATATACCGTTATTTCAGAAAAATATATGGAAAATATAAAAAAAAATTTTTTCGACATTTGTTTTTGTGATTTTTAATTGTTTGAGAAAAAAAATATAATGAGACCTGGAATTTGTTACCTTTATAAACAATTACATTTTCAATAAACAATATTTTTTTGTTATTCTATTGAAAAATGCAAAATTATGATTTTTGGAGGAAAACATATTTTTAAATAATTATTTAAATAATGGAAGATAGTGACTGAAGTTTATCTTTCAGTCGCAGATGATTCCTCATCTGATTTCATGAACATCCTGTTTATATTTTCAACAAATCAATAAAAAAAATATTATGAACATTAAGTATATACTAACAAGATATAATAAAAGTTTTTGAAAGTTTTTAATTTGTTAAACATTTTTTAAAACTAACAATAAATGAAAAATAAAAAAAAAATTGAAAAAAATTGTATCTATATGTTTTGCTATTGCTGTTTTTGCATCAAATGGAGGCATTCAATGAATTCGAAAAAGGATATTTGTTTATAAATTGTTTATACACAGAATTAGTTTAATATCTTAAAAATTTTTTTTTACATTTTGTTGTCTAGAAAATATAATGTTGAAGGAAATTATTTTCTTAGAAAAATTTTTTTTAATGTTCATAAGAGGCATTCAATGACATTCGAAAAAGATAAATATTTAGAAAGATAAACTTCAGTCACTATCTTCCATTATTTAAATGATTATTTAAAAATATTTTTTCCTCCAAAAATCATAATTTTGCATTTTTCAATAGAATAACAAAAAAATATTGTTTATTGAAAATGTAATTGTTTATAAAGGTAACAAATTCCAGGTCTCATTATATTTTTTTTCTCAAACAATTAAAAATCACAAAAACAAATGTCGAAAACATTTTTTTTTATATTTTCCATATATTTTTCTGAAATAACGGTATATATTTTCTTATAGAAATAGTTGAAGAAAGAGATAACGAATGATTTTACAAAAAAAACTGTATATGTTGAGTATTTTTCAACACATACATGATGAACTTGAAATTATTTAAATAAATCCGTGTATTTCATGAACAATTAATGTTAATGACTGAAACCAACATTTTTTTTTTGGAATACTAGTCTACAATATCGTCTTGGAGTACAAAAGAGCTTATTTTCATAGTTCAAAAGATTTAAGAATTGTAAGAAGTAGATAACGGAATATTTTATAAACAAACGCATATGAACAGAAAAAACCATGACAGACATAGACTTGGTGAAAAGTTTATTTAAGAGATCAACTAATGCTCAATGAAATCATTCTGAACGTTGATAACTGAAGCTTCAATGGTTCAAAAGTTTTAAGAAAAATACAAAAAAAAAAAAAAAATTTTTTTTTTGTTATTTTCAGTAGTTTCAGGATGGAATATAATGAGATTTAATTTTTATAACAAATTGTTAACTAATAAAAAATTACATTTTAATTACAAAAATTTTATTTTTTGTTCTATTGGGGTACACCAATTATGATTTTAAAAAATGAAAAAATTATTAACTGATTATTTAAATAATGAAAATCTAAAAAAAAAACAATAAGATTTTTTCAAATCATTATATTCTCTAAATAACAAAATGGCAGAAACAATTGAAAAATTTTTTTTTCAACAATTCATAAAGAAATGTTCTGAAAAAAGTTTTTCTGAATGTTTGATGCGAAAACAGCAACAGCAAAATATATGGATATACAATTTTTTTTACCAATTTTTTTATTTAATTTTTTTTGTTAACTTTAAAAAATTCTAATATACGAAATAAACAACTTTTGAAAACTTTCATAACGTGATCTTGTTAATTATATATATAAGAAGGGCTCCAGGGAGCAAATTTTTTTTTATGAAAACCGAGTTCCGAAAACTAAGGACTAATTAACAAATGCCTAACTTGTTGAAAAATAAACTCATTTTATTTTCCCGAGACCTTGTTCTTTCAAGTGTTAAAAACACACCATAATTTGGTCAAATTTTTAAATTGATATTTAATACTATAAAAAGTTATTTTATGTCGTGTACTCTCTTTAGAGACGGCGCGCGCATGCCGTAGCGGTCGCGCGTAGCCCTATTTTCAGAGTTAAATTGGAATTATAAATGATGGAGATAGATTTCCGGGAGTCGAAACTTTTTTATTGGAAATTTCTTCCTCTTTAATAATCTCAGATTTTCGCTATCGCTTATAGTTTTTGAGTTATTCCTAAACACTGAACCACTTTTTTTTTGTAAATAACAATTGCAATTTTTGTTAGCAAAAAAAAACAAAACATGTCTCTCTCAGAATTGCAATATAGGTAGTTAGAAAGGCATCAGCTGAAGATATTCTCATAATGAAATATTTGAAATCGAATTAAATGAAACATTTGAAATATACATGTGAAAAATATGTTTGGAATGATTCCCCACATCAGTGTTTCAGTTTTCGTATGGAAGAATATGTTTGAAAAAAAAAATTGAAAACAATTGGAGTGGTAATTCATTTTTGAAACAAAACTTCATAGGGTTTTGGATTCTAATTGAAAAGGAGGTTATTAATAGATATACGTTTCGTCCTCGGCTGAAAACTGTTTTTCTATTATACTTTGGTATTTGCCAACAGAAATTCAAAAACAAATGTTAATAAAAAGAATCAAAATAAAATAATCAATAAAAACCTTTATAAAGACAAGCTTTTATTTAAATGCGCTAAAGAGTAAAAAATAAAATTGCTTTGGATGTGCGACGTAGGTTATAGTGAGTTATAGATTCGAGAGCTTGTCGCGCAAAATTTTCAGTTCGAATACAAAAGCGAGAAGCTTTTGAATCTATAACTGACGGAATGAGCTACGTCGCACATCCAAAGCAATTTGATCCTCTACTTTTAGCGCATTTGAATAAAAAGCTTGTATTTAATTTTGCGAATTTTAGTAAGTACGCCTCAATCTATGCATCGTCATTATGAGGCCTTTTTCCTGTAAGTTTCGAGCTATCTAGTTCTTCAATGAGGAGACCATCTTAAAATCAACTCGTTCGCCATCCTGTAGCTGCCATCTTTAGTTTATGAATTCTGACAAAAAATTAATAATCTTCGACTAAATTTACAATCTACGACCCCAAAATACCCGACATACCAATTTCGAAGAGAAACAGCTCATTGCCACAAAACTTGTACACCATCTTGGAGCCGCCATCTTGAGTTCATGAATTTTGATAATACATTCATAATCTCTGATCCCGAAAATACAAACATACCAATTTCGAATGGAATCGAACCATATTCACAAAACTCGTCCGCCATCTTGAATTCATGAATTTTGACAAAAAATTCATAATCTCTGACCCCGAAAACTTCCACATTTCAATGTTGAATAGAATCAGACCATGATAACAGAGATCGTCCACCATTTTAATTTTATGAATTTTGACAAAAAATCATAACTTCGAGACCAAAAAACCATACATACCAATTATGAATAGAATCGAACCGTAATAACGAAATTTGTCTGCCATCTTGAATTTCGGAATTTTGACAAAAAAATCATAAACTCTGACCCCGAAAACTTCCACATATCAATTTTGAATAGAATCGGACCAAAATAACAAATATCGTCCGCCATCTTGAATTCATGAATTTTTACAAAAAATGTATATTCTCTGACCCTGAAAACCTCCACATATCAATTCTGAATAGAATTGGACCATAATAACAAATATCGTCCGCCATCTTGGAGCCGCCATTCTGATATTATGAATTTTGACCAAAAATTCATAGTATTCGACACCAAAAACATCCACGTTCCAATTTTGAATAGAATCAGACCATAATGCAATGTCACGGGAAATATGAACACCTGCCAAATTTCTAACTAGAAGGGGGTCAAATTTAACTTGCAAGATTTGTTTACAGACAGACACCGGGACAGGTGAAACTAAATGAAAGCTTGTAATGAAAAGAATCATACTGAAAACCTTTTAGAATAAAGAAGCATAAGTTTTTAACCCAAATTATGAATTCTCACTTTACAAAATATACGTGAATTTCAGCACCTTGTCTTATTTTATATCAATTCATATTTTCTGCTAAATAATTTATATCAGAATTTGAACATGCAAATAAGCCGCAAGCCCTTGGGATTTCCAGCTCTGGCAAACAGCCAGGCATCTATGCATGGGAAAGTTTCGGTGAATTAGAGGGCGACACTAATGCATTTTGTATTTTTCCTTTCCTTGGCTCAATTTTCGAAATGAAAATGAAATCAGTTTCCTTTAATCAAATATCCAGTTCCGGGAAACTCAATGATCATTATACTGCAGCATATGAATATGATTATTGATTAAGAAATTCAAATTAAAAAAAAAACATTTTTCAAAAAAAAACACCATACTTTTTTCTGAACTGAACGTGAAGTTGCAGCAAAATTGGGTAACTACTATGCACACTGGAACGAAAGTCCGTTTTAAGTGGGTATGGAGCCCTCTTAATGTATCCCTATAAGAAGAAATCAGGTGACGTCAGGTCGGATTACCTTGGGGGGCCAATTTTGGAATCCATTACTTCCATCCATCGATTTCAGAAATGAACATTTAAATATTCACGGACCTCACGATGGAAATGTGCGGGAGCTCCATCCATTTGAAGCCACATCGTTCTTTTTATGTCTAAGGAAATGTCTTGTAATAGGACTGGAAAATGATTTGTTGAAAATTATAAAAACAACATTCCATTCAAATGTCCTTCGAAAAAATTAATATTCACCCATTATTCCGCCCCATTCACTGACCATCTGTGTTGATTATGGATAATTCTAAATTATTGTGGATGAGAATCAGAAAAATAGTGGAAGTGATGTCTATTAACAGTCCCATTGCTATAAAAGGTGCACTCATCACTAAACGGAACAGAATTGAGAAAGGTTTCATCATCTGCAACTTTATCTAATACCCACATACCAAATTTAACTCGTTTCCCATAATCGTTTTTGGAAAGTACTTGGTGAATCTGGATTTTATAAGGATGGTAACTGTATTTTTTAAGAACTATTGATACGCTCAACAAATGCCGATATTTTCCGCAATTAGGTTTTGACTTGAATGGGGATTTGAGGTTACAGAGGCAATTACCGCAAATTCAATTTCTTCGTTTTTTGTCACAGGTTTTTTTTTTCATCAGGTTTTCCATACTGAACACTTCCAGTTGGTCTAAATAGTGTCAATAATCTTTCGACTGCTGCTTTATTTGGATGATTTCTGTTGGGAAATCTTCCAGCGTAAATTCTTGATGCCAAAAAACAGTTTGGAAAACATTCTCCGAGTATAAAAAGCATGTCGATTCTTCCTTCTTTCGGATAAACCAGCATTTTTATAACAAAATAATGATAACAAGGTAACAAACTACTACTATCATTAATACGATTTAGAATTAAACACTTATGAATAACTGACAACCATAAGTGAATAATAATACAACTTGTCAAAACGCCAAAAGCGACTTTATTTCTCAAAATCAGTTTGCAAAATGAAATTTTAAAAGGAATTAAAAAATTTATCAGCTGTTGATCAATACATTTAAATTAACAATTATTGCCGTTTAAAGACTGTAATTATCAATTTTAATTAATTGTATTTTACAATGCGATATGAAAATTATTCAGTTAGTAGCCTTTAGCCAAAATTTGGAAAAAAAAGAAAACACCAGTTGAGAGTTTGAGCATCAAAACTGATGCTTCATTTTCACAAAATAAGAGATATTTCAAAAACCATAAGGTTTGGGTGGATTGAACCTCGATGAAACTTGGCTTTATTTTGATTATAAAATCCAAAAATGAAATAATATACAGGGTATTACATTTAAAAAATAACAACTTTGATACGTTTCGTGTTTTTTTCACACCCTGTGCAGCAGAATTTTTTTTTTCAAATGTAGCGCTAATAGGTCCCTATCCATCCTAAGGGAAAAACTTTTTTAAAATCAAATCCTTTAGCCATAATGCTTCGTGTCGAATAACGTGAATAACGCGGTATATACATACTGTGAATACCTCCATAACGTATTTCAAAATTTTTACATATTACTTTGATACTAGGATAAGTTTCATACAATGGCAATTTTTTTCGCAGACCATTCTAGACATTATAATGTGAGTCTTCCATGATAAAATCAATACACCACATACAAGAAGTTTCCACTAGACCCGTGGTATTCTTTTCACATGTATGTTCATTTATATGTAACTAAATGCCATGTCCATTTTCTGAGATTCAATAAACTTATTATTATTATTCATTGGTAAACTTGAAAATGGGCTAACAAGTGCATGTTTTCTACACCAATTTCAGCAAAGCGTTTGATATAATACATTGATGATATCCTAATTCAAAAACTTGTTGAGATAGTTGCATGTGGCGACTCTTGAATATCGCTATCCAATCATAATATCGGACAAGAAAATTCTACTATAACATTTGAAGATCTAATTACAATTTCAACTCTTTCTCCCACAAATGTTAAACTGATATACTCATCTCTTTGAACAGCTAAAAACTTGCATGTGCCTCTCTATTTCTCGTTTGTATATCATCTTATTTAGGCAATTTCTGTTATATTTACCCTCAGTATAGCTCACATATTCCTAATTCATTCTTAATTCGTTAACAAAAAAATTCAGAATTATTTTTCTCCTGTCGATTATAATCAGAATGCAGAATAGAATTGAATACATCACGAAAATCAGCGGATGACAAGTCAATATAACGAATTTGGTCATCGTATTGACCTAGTCCATTCAAAAGATTACCCACTTGTCAATCATTACACGATAAGCCATTAGAAGTGAATGCTATTCAAGTGGATTTCCATTAAAATAACCAAATCAAATATTCCTGATCTCGCATGATATAAGCTCGATGAACACATTTTTTTAAGGAACTCTGATCTAAGAAAAAGCGCACGCACTCTTTCAATATCCTCCACCTCTTTTTTCGAAAAAATCCCAGATACTCTGTACATTATTTCAATTCAATTCGGCTTGCAGAAATTTATGAACTATATGAGACCATTATGGATTCTAACGAAAGTATCTGAAATAAATGTCAATTCGATTTGTTGAATGAATTATTATATAATGCACCTACACCGTAATTATATTCTTATGTGCTTGCCTCGTGCCGACAAAATGATGAAAGAAGTAGGGTTCAAAGTATGGAACACGTGTTTGAGAAGTTGGAAGTTGTCTCTTTGTATATTGCCAATTGCTCTGAAGCGTGCTGGAAAATGAAATTGTTTTCGAAAACATCGAGAACATCGCCAAAATGAGTTTTGAAAAGTAACAATAGATATGGAAGCGTACAATGAACTGGAAGTAGTGAGATACCAAACAAAAACAATGATCATCATTTTATACTATTTTGTCTGGTATTGTCATCAGTACCTGAGTTGGCTTATGTTGGTTGGGCTGTTTCTAATTCAAATTTAGGTCGATATATTGTATAAGGCCTCTAAATAGATATAAAATTCACATGATAATCCAATATCACAAATTGGAAATTATTAAAGACGTCGACATGCTGCTTTTCATTCAAAAGGGTATTCGGGTGGTATAAGTAAGTGCTGCAACCGATTCTCTCAAGCTAATAATAGATATATGGGGGGCAGGTCGATCCTCAACAACCCTCAAAATATTTATTATACTTGGACGTCAACAACCTTTATGGATTGGCAATGAGGGAGTATTTGCCCTCTGGAGGGTTCAACTGGATCGAAAACTTCGATTCTTTGAACGTTCTCGAGGTGTCAGATACTTCTGATATCGGCTATATCCTCGGAGTCGATTTGGAGTACCCTGAAGGAATACACGACAATCACAAGTATTTTCCAGTTCAAACAATCAGCATGGCTGCAGGCCTACATTGAATTAAATACAAAATTACGCGCCCAAGCAACAACCACTTTTGGAAAAAATAACTATAAATTGGCTATAAACAGTATTTTCGGAAAGACGGTGGTACACATCAGGATGCACAGAGTGGTGAAAATGGTCAATAAATGGGAGGGTAGATAAGGGGCGAAAAATCTAATAAGTAGCCGGAAATTCCACAACCGTACCATTTTCGATGAAAACCTAATGACTATCAAAATGAATAAATCTGAACTGCTATTCAATGAACCCCTCTATATCGGTATGGCTATTCTAGATATTTCCAAAATTTGCGTATACGATTTTCATTATAAATTCATGTTGAAAAAATTCGAGATTAGTTAGTGTAAGTTGAGAAAGACTCTCCCATATATGAAATTAAATGTGATGATGTATATGGGGAATTAATCGCGGAAAACTTGGAAAAATTGGATACGAGCGACTACCCATGCGAAAACTCGTACGGTATTCCGCAGGCAAACAAGAAAATCCCGGGGTTGATGGAAAATTAAGCTAACGGGTGCATCATGACAGATTTCGTCGGACTCCGTTCTAAATTATGTCGATTGTCTGAGGGAACAGAAGGAAAAATCGGCTAGCCAACGATGTATCCGCTCGTATGGCCATAATATTTTTTGTATTGAACAAAAAAAAATCCATTTGATGATAAACGAACCCTCATCTTTGGATCGGACGATACAATCCCTTGGAGACATTTTAGCATCATGAATGCATAGCCAACCCCCCATCTACCAACCAACTTGTATTTAACATATTTTTTTTTCCAACATTTTTTATTTATTGTGCCAGCGTGATAACCGAAGAAAGGAATGTTTTTTTTCTCCTTCTCTCTCTCTCTTTCTCTCTCTCTCTCTCTCTCACACACATACACACACACATAACCATTGTACACAGTGCGCGGCTAAATTATAGAACAAATTCCATATTTCGCAAGCGATGTTTTTTTGAGAAAAATCCAGAAAGATGTCGATTTTTGTTTTTAAATGCCGATTCTTGAATGTATATTCTAAAGAGGTTATGTCACTGGTTTTGACGTGGTAACGTAATCGATGATTTTTCCAAATTGAAATAGATGTCTTGTGACAATTCATCTGAAAGGACTTTCAATACTGCAATCAATGATTTGTTTGTACAGGGTGAACAAAAATCAATATTCCATTCCTTTTTAGTAACAGAAAACCTTTATATCCAACAAAATTTGAAAATTTTTTAAAAAGAAATAGAATAACTTTATATGCAACAAAATACAACATTTGAATAAAATAATAATTTTTGTTCCCTCTATATAAAAAAATCAAATTATTCATTATCATTAAATGCAGTTTTGAATGCAGTGCGGTGTGGAGTATCACAAGACATCTATTTCAATTTAAAAAAATTACCGATTACGTCACCACGTCAAAACCAGTGACATAACCTCTTTGGAATATACATTCAAAAATCGGCATTTCAAAACAAAAATAGACCTCCTTCAGGATTTTTGTCAGAAGTACATTGCTTGCGAAATATAGAAATTTGTTCCATAATTTAGCCGCGCACTGTATATATATATATATATATATATATATATTTATATCGAATATATTCAGCCAATATAATATTATTATATCCATACAAATATATAATCTGTCGTCCATACTCAAGGAAATATGTATCAATAAAATGAGTGTAGGTATATCGACTTCGATTTTTATTTATTATACAGAAAAACTTCGAATGAAATGATGGCAGCTCTGTGTCATCACTTCATTCGATGTTCTCCTGAATTGGGGAGAGACCGGTCCAGACAAGTTCAGACTCATCTAGACTTTGTTTGAACAAGTCGAAAAACGATGACGTCATCTAGTGTCAAACAAAATTCAGACCCTATCTCACTATGGGGAAAACATGACCTCTATAAAAACGATGACGTCATTCAGTCTCGCCCTCGAACATCGGCGTTCTTTATGTGTGTGACATAACCTCACATTCAGAGAAAACATAACTTCAAAATTCAAATGAGGGGGGGATTCTAACCTTACTTTTCCAAACATAACCTCAAAGGTGTGTGGGTGATACAATGAATAAACTACACAAGTTAATTTTCACATTCTATATATTCAATCATCTCTCTAAGATACAATTACTTTCAAATATTATTGAATTGTGGCTCTGCACACAGCACAATTGTCCAATTTTATCGAGCATTCTGCACAGCAAGCCAAGTGTTTGCACGGCATGAAACCCACGTTCATATCCTTTTTCAAACATACTTTGCACGACATTGGCATAATGATGATGAGGATGGTGATTTATATTCTTGAATTCTGCTGGATGGCAAAGTCTCTTCGTGGATGCTGCTGCTGTTGGTAGGTATTCTCGTTGTTGTCGCTCCTCTGGAGAAAATGGAGTTCACGAGCCGAATGAGACTCCTCCTGTCGATAGCATTCTTTTCAAAGAAAAGTGTAGCTGACATGTAAATGTTGGTGTTCACTTCGTCTCTGGGTAAAATACCATCTTCGAACCGCCTACGCCTTATCAGAGTGGCAGCGACTTCTTCTGTGACAAACCCACAATGTGGACTCCAACTGAAGAGATCACGTTGAGCATCATCTTCCAACTGCCATCCGAATCCTCGACATTTTGGACACACAACAATGTTCTAGGTATGAATGAACACAGCTCTGGCCAATCTTTCTTTGGGATACGGGTGACGCCAATTTTGGAATGTCGCTAATCTGTCTTCATATACATCCATATCGAACAAGAGTTAAACTTCGAACGAAGGAGCAATTCTACTCCAACACCCAACTGTCATACTGTTGACAGCTGACATGTAACGTCACAGTCTGTGACATGTTACGTTTTGTGCCAGTGCTGCCACCTTGAGCGATATTTGACAGTTCCGACACCTATGACAGTTTTTTTAAATTATATGTGACAGTGCTGCCATCTATGAAAATGTGCCAGACCAAGCCATACATCAGCTTCAGCCATATTGTATGGGGTGTGTGACTTCACAGCCACTTTGAATGAAAAACGACTGTCACTTTGATCAATATCTTTTTCAAACTTGTTTTTTTTTTAATTTTTTATATTTTTTCCAATGGAAACTCAACCCTACCCAAAAGAGAGGGGAGAAAGGTAGAAAGGAGGGAAACACTGAAATATACATACATTTATTCATGACATAAATCATTCACAACTTTGATTCTACAATAGAAAAAGGATGTTTTCAATGCATTAGCTATCATACTGTCTGGTGAAAGTTCACATCGTTTTTGGAAAAGTTTCAATTTCCCGAAACATTATTGCGGCTGATTGAAGAAAAATGTACTTACACCCTCAATTATATGATATATTCTTCAACATGGCCACTCGATCGGACACCAAGCTTCGGTGGACTCGTACCAGCTGTTCGGCTCCGTCCTGATTGAGAATGAAGTCCACTCCATGTTTTTCCACTTGAACCCATTTGCAATCTTCCCAAACTGATTGCGTAACTTTGCAATAGTCTCCACACAAGTATTCCACATCGTCGTTTTGATCGGGAGAATATCGGGAAAGGGGGCTCCAAAAGAAGTCATTTAGAAGGGTTGCCAATTGTTTGGTAAACAGGCTCCATTCGTAGGTGCTGAACAATATTTTCGTAATGGCAGCGCCAAAAGTTCTTGCAGGTGACAATGAAATTCATGAGAAAATGGCGTACAGTGAGTAACACGTAAGTGAGAGCTCCCAGTTAAAGTACAAATAACTCTATAAACAAATAATTGTAATTTATGAAACTGATCCAGGATAATCCGATATACAAATATTTAGCGAAAGTTAACAACATTCATCAAAATGGTCATCACCCGAGAGATAAAAGACGAAATTAGAAATGCAGTGAGTACCGCTCTAAATACACTTTTAACACAGGATTTCATACAAACCATATCCGAAAAAGTAACAAATAGCATTGCAAAAAGTTTGGAGGATAAGCTTATCTCGCTCGAACAAAAAGTTAACGACGTCGGTGATCGTATAAATAAAATGGAAAACGAAAATAGTACAGTGATCGAGAGCTTGAAAACATAAATTAATACACTCAAAACAGAAAATGCTGAGGCCGTCTATAAATGCGATAACATTGAACAAGACTCGAAACTAAATAACTACGAGTTTCCAATCTCAAAGTAGCTGACCGAGAAAACGCAAAACAAGAACTAATCGCTCTCTCCAATCAAAAATTATCCGTTCGCTTGAATGAAGATGATATCATTACATGTCATAGAATAGGAGTGCAAAATGAAGGAAACAGCAAACCCCGGGCAATTTTTGTAAAAATGCGAGACACAACAACAAAACAGCTTATATATAACAAAAACAACCTACTACAGGAAACATCGGTAGTCATAAGAGAAGATCTCACCAGCCGCAGACTGGACCTTATGAAAAAAGCAATCGAGAAACTATCAATGAGAGATATCTGGACTGCATCAGGAAGAATATTTGTTCATTATAATAATAAAAAAATTGTAATCCGAGATGAAAATGATCTATATACAAATGAGTTATATTGGGAGCATTCGATTGCACCCCTGTCTTTCAATTACATCCATCAATTATCATTCATTCTTATTACTGGGAGTTTAAACACGTTCAAATTTCACCCCAATTTGCTTGTCACAGGCTTTACCTAGGATTTTTTCCTTCTATAATGTTTTCCTTCTTTCTTTTTCCTCCCATCAGCACTACTTCCTCAGCCAAATTTCCCACATGATAGACTTTCTATACGAACTGGATCGAGAGGGAAATATTGAAACCCCTATTTATGATGATCTGGGTCAATGTTTTCAAAACAGCAAATCAAACCGTTTGGGAATTATTCACTTTAACATCAGAAGCATGAATAAGAATTTCGAAGAATTACTGATTTATATCAAGTCTAAGCTGTGTAACATAGATATAATAATACTGTCAGAAACGTGGACTATTTCATCAGTAAATAATTACTTTGTCCCTCTTTTTAGTATTCACTATAATGAATCTAAATTCAACAATAATGACGGACTCATAGTCTATACGAAAAACACACTAAATATAAAAAATGTTATTGTCGAAATTTCGGTGAATGCAACATTTTACGAATCAACCTCACAGTGGATTTCACAACTATAGGCATTACAGACTCATATAGACCCCCCTCAACCGATATGAACTTATACATAGCCGATCTAGGGACATATATCAGTAAACTACAAAAGCTACAAGTAGATTTCTTTTTAGGAGATATAAATATCAATCTCAATGACAAACACTCAAATAAAGTGAACCTATATGTGAATACACTAACAGAGCACGGTTATATGTCCCATATAAATACTTTCACCAGAGTATCTGAAACATCTAAATCTATCATCGATCATATATTTGCAAGAACTGACACCACCGTAAAAAATGAAGTTGAAATAAAACCTATGATGATAAAAACTTACCTGACCGATCACTATTCCATAGGCGCAACGATAGCATTTAACCAAAAACTCGCAATCAAAACGCATATGACACTTTTATTAACAAATTTACTTACCATCCTGATCGCGCAACAAAAATTAGAACTATTAATAACAACACATCAAAAAAACTCAAGCCGTGGATAACAGCAGGACTGATAAAATCGATAAGACACCGCGATAAATTGAAAAACAGACTAAAAAAAACTATTCTACCCAACTAAAAGACGATTACAAAAATTATAGAAATGAGCTCTGCAAAATGATAAAAGATACTAAAAATTCGTACTTCAAACAAAAACTTCTCGGAAACGGTAATAATTACAAAAAACGTGGCAAATAAAAAATGAAGCAACGAATACAGCACCAAAAAACACAATAACAAATAAAAGTCCATTAACAGATCACAATGGGACAGAAATAACTGAAAACCAATCCAAAGCTGACTTTCTCAATGATGATTCCGCGAAAATAGGACGAAGGATGGCAGAAGATATAGAAAACAATTTTCTTTTAGACACAGACATGAATAAAGTTCCACAAATCACGTCCTTTTACCTATCACCAGTCACAAAAATGACATCACTCTGGCCGTTTCAAACTTGAAAAAGAGCTCCTCCGATCTTGACGGAATTAGCACGAAAATAATTGAAAACACACACCTTAACTTACTGAAACCACTTGCCTATCTTGATAACCTGGCTTTCACCAAGGGCGCACTACCGAAGCAATGGAAAAAATTTATCATTACCTCAATTTTGAAATCAGGCGAACATTATTTTATACCGGCTACACGGAGTTCATTGATCATGGTGATGATTCGATTTGATGCGAATAATCATTTCCAGCCCTTTGACTGGATATCCAGCGTTTAGTGCCTTTCCAACGCCCGTTCGCGCTTCTTTGACATCCAGTCAACTCCAATATGTCTTGGTAGGCGTTCAGGTCATCTTCGCTTTAGTTTCGGGGCCTGGTGTAGAATAACAGTTGATATACTCCGGGAGTTGATTCAAATTTCGATGTATCCTTCATCAAAGCGGATTGACTTGGATCTCAAAAACTAGCCGTGAGAGCTGACGTCATACACAGGTCCATATATCTCATCTACACGTTCATCATCTCCCCAATGTTGAACGATGTATTCACGTGACAGGGTGGGATATCGATTAAGTTCTTCGTTCATTAGAGCTGCGGAAAAATCCCTGGCAACATGCTGTCATCGTCGGAATAGTATTCTTCGTCACTCCTCTTCTCGCTTTGTGTATTCTCTTCTTATTCTTCTTCTGACTCATTTTCCTCTTTAATTCAGGTGCTGTTGCTCCTCCTTCTTGACATTGAGAATGGAATTATTTAGGGTTTTCGACGACTTGGCAATTTATTGTAGCGGTTGAGATATCGGTTTGGAAAATTCATTGAGCGTATCATCTCGTTCATTTCTTTGTTCGTTTCAGGGCTAAGTACCTTTTCCGTATGCTTCGTCAAATTTCTATCACTTTTCTGTCACGCATGGCTTCAACGACCCTCCCATCTCGATGCTGAATGACGTGACCCGTTTTATAAACATGTCAAAGTTTTTTCGGTACCTGCCATTGTTCAAGTCAAAGTCCTTGACTACGACGAGGGCATCGTATTGGCTATGGGACCAACATTCTGAACACAGCTTTCTGAATTGTTAGAAAGTCATGTCGGGAAAATCATGCTCATCGAAAACATGTCGCAAGTTGATTCGGTGCTGTTTGAAGAGCGCAATTGAATTGAAGTTGTCACGTATCAGCTGTTTGGGCACTTCCGAATAAGTTTGACAGAGATAGATGGTATCGATATGTTTGTGTCTGCACATTGAGAAATATTCTCGAATATTCTGTTGTCCATCACAGGCCACATCGTCAGAGATGAATATAGAGTGCGATCGAGCATCATCCATAGATATGATTTCATCGTTGTCACTTTGAATAGCCAACATCTTCCACACCGATCAGCACTTCTTCGAGGAATTGATACTTGGGCTGATACAAAGATTTCGAATAGACGTAGGTATTTCCTTTCCAAAATGGTCGCCACTCACTTCCTCGATGGAACAATGGCTATTGGCCAATGCTGCTGACCATTGCGATTGAAATGTAGCTATTGGCTTACGGTTGATGAACTGCAGCAGAGGCCCCACCCACTCACATTTCAAGATGGCTGCTTGGCTATTGGATAGCGGTTGACGGCTATTGGTTCACCACTGACAACACCTATCACAGCTCCTTCTGCCCCCCCTCTCAATCCCACTAACACTCACCTACAACATTGCTGCAATCAATCACGAACCACCTACAACATGGCTGCTGCGACCAATCACAAACCACCGAACCTGCACCAATCCCGATCCCACTTCCACCCAAATATAACATCGCCGCCACCATTGCGACCAATGACAGAACACTCCCCTAGATTTTTTCCCTGCCCACACACCCACCCACTTCTCCAGTGGGTCACTCCTACCGTTTAGCACCAGAGATCAACTGCGCTGAAACCACTATAGCTATACTACTCTCTCGATACTCTCAAATGACGAATGTTAGAGAATTAAAATGCAAATAAATGAGCCTAAGCGCAACTCGATCGGATTATTAGTAACGGAGAAAATCCGGAAAAACTGGAAAAAATATGCGTTTTTTTTTAATTCATAAACCCGCCACTTTTTAAGTTGTAACGCCGGCTTCCCACGACATAGTAGTGATTAATATGTACCTGAAAAACTCAGTCGCTGTCGGATCATCGGTTTTGGCATCTGAATTATTCAATGCACTTTCTTGCAGCCGACCTGGATGCGTCATAGGTGGTCCGATTCCAATTTTTCAAAAAGATTTCAAGAGAAGAAATATTGTATTACAAAATGTGTATTTTCATTTTGCGTTGAAATGCTGCAAAATAGGTGAAAATTCTTGCAGACATGACAAGAAATGGACGAGTGCGTGAAAGCGGCTGAGTAGTGGGGGTCGAGCAGCAGACGCGGGGAAGCGTAAGTACCTTAGATCATATATGTAACGCTAGATACGGCATTCTGTTTCATTTGCTTGGAATAAGAGGGGTACAATACGTAAAAGCCAGTATCGCCTGTAACTGTCAATGGCTTGAGTACGCTGATCCCCCCGGACCTACCAAAACAGTAACCCAGGTGCCGTATCTAGCGTCGCATATATGATCTTAGAAAAGTACAGTTATACAAGCGCGCTGCGTCAATTACGAATCTGCTGCTCTACTTCCACTCCTCAGCTGCTTTCATGCACTCGTCCGTTTTTGGTCATGTTTGCAAGTATTTCTCACCTATTTCGCAGCATTTGTACGCAAAATGAGAATAGTCGCTTTGTTGTACTATACTTTAACTCCCAAAATCTTTTAGAAAAATTGAAATCAAATCACCTATGGCCCATGCAGGTCTGCTGGAATGAAGTGCCATAATGAAATCAAACCGCAATTATGCCAAAACTAATGATCCATCAGTGCCTGAGTTCTCCACACATGAAGTACATATCTATCACTACTCTGTCGTGGAAAGCCTGCTTTATAATTTGAAAAATGTCGGTGTCATGAATTTTTTAGAAGACACAGATTTATTCCAGGTTTTTCGGTTTTTCTCCGTTATTGATGATTCGATCGCGTCGAGTTAGGGCTCATTTTCTTTGTATTTTAATTCTCTACAATTTGTCCATCGAGAACATCTGGATTACTTCATTAGTATTCAAGTTACAAGTCAAAAACAATGAGAATGAAAAAAAATGCATTTAAACGTTTATAACAAATTAAGCAATGACAGTTGCGAGTAGAAAATATAACGGCATATAACTACGGATCGTGTTCCGTATGATGGCACGGTCGGTTGTCCGGTAGTATTTTTTCCACGAAAAAATCTCTATTGATTGGTCTATATAAGTAGATAGGCTACAGGGGTTCTGGCCCAACTTCAAGAGGGCTAGAACCCCTGAAGGATTTTGACGGATGCACCTGGTTCCGGAGAGCGCCACCGGTTTGGCGGCCGCCACTGGGTTGAGATCGTCGCCATGTTCATCGGCGGCCATGGCCGGTTCGTTGTACGAGGGGTTTGGGAAAAAATGGCGGTTGAAGGTTTATGAGTGGGTGGGTGGGTGGGTGTATGTGGGGGGGAAAAAATCTGTGGGAGTGGTCTGTGATTGGTCGCAATGGTGGAACCCATGTTGTGGATGGGAGTGTGGGATTGAGAGTGGGGCGGCAAAGTAGATATGTATAGACAGACCAGAAGGCTCCGAATTAGCATAACCGGTATAACCGGTTCAGAATCCTTCCTGAAATCCATAACCGGTTGTCCAAGGTCAATGACCGGTCAACTGACGGAACAAAGAAGGTTGAATGACCAGGGTGAATGACCGGTCAAGGTTGGATAACCAGTTCACCCTTCCTCGGAAGAACCGGTTTACCCCTCCTCTTCTTCAACTTCCAAACCAGTTCTATGATTATATATTGGATGGAATGGTGCAGAACGGACAGTAAACTATCAAAATGAATTAAATAGGTTTCACATTCGATGTAGCAAGTGAAAACTCATTGAATGAAAATGTAGTGTTGGGTGAGAGAAGATTCCCTCTGAATAAATCAAAAAGTAAATTTGTGGTTGTGAATCTCTCTTACGATTGCAATTTCTCTCCATGTATTGAAATCACTGGAAATGAAGGAGATCGAGTGGTGTTCTCAGAAGATGAGTGGAAACAGTTTTTAACATACCAAGGAGTGATAACCAACTATTTGTACTCAATGAATCCGCCGGAAACTTTGGAAGACCACAAATTTACAATCGAATTCAAGCAGTTCAATAATGGAAGATTTTTAAAGATTATAAAGGGCTACTCCTCAGTACATTTGGGATTGGAAACAGTCTGCATGTTATGGGAGCTGCTACCACTGGTGGACTATAGAGTGGACATCTTGAAAAAACAACAGTATGGATCATATTTCCAAATTCTCAAGAATGGACTTGCAAAACTCAGTGGTGATATATTGAATAATGCCATAGGGTTACTGAAGCCAGAAGTGAATCGCAACAGCGAAAATATAAGTATGACATTAGAATTCATACATCACTACCCCAAAAGTTTTGTCACTGAATGTACGCATAGATCATGAAGAAAGTAACCATTGATGAAAACCAAAACACAGTCCACCATATGATAACCTGGAGATTCGCATATAAGGAAGCAAGGAAGAAATTGTGGGAGTACATGGCATTGGATCGAATACATTTCAAAAGACGTATAGAAACAATTGCAGCTGTACTCACTATAGTTTTGAATCCTGTACATAGACAAAATATTTATAATGAAAAATTCTGTAAGAAATAAAAAACAATTCAAAAACATAGTGTATTTTATTAAACAATATCATTTTTGGATATCCATGAATTATATTGATTGGACAGCCCTAACCATTTGATATAAAGTTTAATTCCTTTTTTTCGTATAATTTTTTTCAACCAGGAACACATCAGGATATTTCACTTTTTGAAGTTCTTCTTCAAGAAAGTAGACCACAGGATTTGACTCATATACTTTTTTTATAGTGAAAATTTCATTCGACCAATTGGGAACATAACCTTTGGAAAATTTCTCACGAAATTTACTAATTCTGACATGGTCATGTAGTGTAAATTTTCATTCAGTAGGATCGATTGTTTTGATATTGGTATACGCGTGTTGGAGTAATTGACGTTCGTGTTTTTTTCGAACATCTCGAGGTTTCATGTGAATGGTACTGTGAACCGTATCATTATAGTGTGAAACAATATCAGGAAGAATATCCAACCATTTGTAAGTTCCCCGGAGACTGAATTGTTTCCACATTTCATTTTTCAAAGTTCTATTAACACTTTCTACGATACTAGCTTTGAGAGTAGAGAAAGAACTGTAGTGTTTGATTTTCCATGTGTCCATCAATGCTTTAAAACGCTTATTATAGAACTCCTTGCCCATATCGGTTTGCAGATTTTTGGGTGTAACTCTCATAGTTTTTAAAATCTTCCCCATAGCTGTACTGACATCGAGTCCGGTTTTTCTCTTAACCGGTTCACACCACACATATTTGGAAAATACGTTTATAACAACCAAAATATACTTATTACCACTATTAAATGTAGAGTAGGGAATCATTTCCACCAAATCTGCTTGTAGAAGATCATGTAGACCTTTGATGATGACATGACACCGTTTGAAGGTTCTTCGAGCTGGTTTATGCAATTCGTTTACCACTTCTTGTTCTATTTTATTCATCTTTAGTTAAAGGACATTGAAGAACAATTTCTACAAAAAGTGTGTTGTGTTGTTGCTGATTCATTAAAAACGTAATTTTATCTCCCTCAGTTAAATATGTTTCGAGAAGGTCACCGACTGGAACAACATCCGCAGTGTTGTCATTTAAATAAACCGATACAGCCACTGGGTGTGTGCAAATACTTGTCAATTCACCGGACACAGGGAATGTGTAAGAAGTTGTACCATTATCCAACACGAAAAAACTAACACTTTTTTGAGATCTCGAGTTGCTCTCAGATGGAGAATGCAGGTGCTATGATATGAGGATGAATCCCAAATATAGAAAGGAGTGCTGGGTGGTGGAAACGCTGACACAATGTCAGATGTTGGATAGGGTAGTTGCGATGCGGTTAGAAAATGTCTGCCAAATTTATCGATAGGCATACTGCTATGGTTGGACACATAATGAAAAAAAAGTCCATCATATTGTTAATTTATTATTCCAGCCTCACGGAGCTCCTCAAGGATGCTTATGATTTCATTATTCAATCACGTGTGTCCACCAGAATTCGCTGCTATCAGTAGTTTCAAACGTTCTACTAGCTCATTGAAATCATCGGAATATTTATAGTCAACAGGTGCATTGGTAACATCCAGCAGAGTCAACCCTGTACCTTGTTGCACTTTACTCCTTGTAGATATAGTGGATACTGACCCTATTCGCGATCTCGGTTTGCTAGTAGGAAGAGAAGATGTTCGTGAACGCAGTGGTGACGATGTGGTATCTTTCAATGTCCGGGTTTTTTGTAAGTCTCGTTCTTTAGCCATAGAATGTAGTGTTGTAACACGTGGTTTTATTATATCGATGAACTTGGGTGCAGTAGAAGTAGATAAACCCCTTTCAGGATTATAACCAAGATATTGTGCGTGACTTTTTCGTATGATATCAATATATGGATCAATATCGGTTTTCCGATAACCCCATGGATGTTTTTGAACATCAGTTCGTATAAACCAGGAGTTCCTTTATATGTAAATATATCATTGATAACAATATTCGCACCATTGAAGCCCACAGTTGCATCACCAATAGCAAAGTTTTTCGTCTCTGGATTGAAATAAATCCCAAAGGTATCATCGAATTTGTTTTCGGTATCCGAAATTTTGTCATCTATATATGCTCGAGGTAAGGGAATTGCAAATTGTCGCAAGTATTGTTCTTGCGGATCCATCAGAGGTTGCATACTTTCATCTAAAAAGCTTTCACCCAAGTCTTGTGGTGTGCTTGCATCATATTGGAATGTTTTTTCTCCTGCAGATAAATCTTGAGGAGTTGTATAATAAAATTCTTTAGGTGTTGGCTGATGACTGTGACGAGGAGTTGGTATCTCCTGTTTCAATTCTGGTTTTACTTGGGTTGGTTGTCCAACCGAAGATAAAAATGCTTTCAAAGGTTGTGTAATCGGTTCATATGTTTTTTCTAATTGTGATTGCGATGTCACGATATCGGGATTTCAAACTTTTATATTTACGTTTTAAAGCTCTCCTTGCCTGCAACAAATGATGTTGTAATCGAGTATTCATATTGAATGAACATCAGAAAACAACTCCTCTACTTATATAGAAATGAATATATCAAATCCCTTTCTATAACGTCCATTTGTACTGGAACAATCTTTATCGATAACGAGAAAACCAAACTTTTGCTTCCAACAATAAGCAATTAAATTTCTCCATAGACATATCAACACTAACATGATCATCATATATATGCTTCAAATTTGTGAGATCCTGTTGAAAAATAATGAGTAAATTTGCATTATCTCTTATGAGTTGTTTGGGAATAGCAAAATAAGTTTGACAGAGGTAGAAACAATCGACATGCTGATGGCGGCCGAAGCAGAAATAGTTCTTTATGATATTTTGATCACATGTAGCAACATCATCGAAAATTATGACTGAATAGTTGTCGATATCAGAGGGTTGAAGAACAGCCTCGGAATCAGTATATTCATAATAACCGATTTCGGGTAGGGGTTCCAGTAATAATTTCAAATAATTATATTTCGGTTGAAACAGTGACTTGGAATATAAATACACGTTTGTAAATCGTAGACCATGAGGTTGCTCCAGTAGAGATAACATCACATTCGTCTTGCTAGACCCACTAGCACCGATGAGCAATCCTCTCTTGGAATCTCCTCCAGAGAGGGTGCCGTGTTTCCTAAACTTGTTTTCAAAGTTAAGTTCATCATGATTTAATATGGGTAGTGCAATATGTTGCTTCTCAGTCTTCATTGTGGTAGCTGTAGTATTGAACTAAATCATATCGCGAAGATTATATATATATATATATATATATATATATATATATATATATATATATAAATAGTCCACTATCAATATAATGGTGAAAAGAAAGAAGCATTGTTATCAATACAAACTCTACAAAAGAGGTTAGGGTCTCCTGAATACTCTGATCAATAAACTTCCTGTAGAAATACACGTTCCGGATATATTATTGTGGACCCGGAACAAAGTTAGAAAAACGGATATTAAGAGGTGATAAAGGTGTGAATCCTCTAGACGAAGCGTTTAAAGAACATGATATTACATACTCCCAGAAAAAAGATATAAAAGCTAGAAATATCGCTGACCAACAATTAGCATCAGTTGCTTCAGAACGTTTGAAAGCGTCAGACGCAAAATTGGGAGAAAAAATTACAGCATTTGTAATATCGAATATTATGAATATGAAAAGTAAATTGGGTATGGGATTGAACAGAAAAAAACGTTTGTTGAAAAAAAAGAAAGGAGGTGAATTGAAAATTGCTAAGAAACCAAAAATCAAACGAAGAAAGAGAGTGATAAAAACCCCCAAAAAAGGTGGTTTTCTTCCATTGTTGTTACCACTTCTAGGAGCTCTGGGAGCAGTAGGAGGTGGTGCAGCTTCCATTGCTTCTGCAGTCAATAAAGCGAAGGCTGAAAGGGAACAACTTGCTGAACAAAAGAGACATAATATGGCCCTGGAACGAAAAGGAAATGGAATGTATTTACGCCCTCGCATGGGGTACGGAATGCAAGCTCAAATATATCGAAAAAACTGTTAAAACTTTTCCCGCACAGAGCATTAACCAATATCGATCTCATAGAAAATGCTACTCGTTTGAAAATTCCATACTTCCGAAGTGTTTTTATGAGAGACAAACTTCCACGAAAAATTAAAGAGAAAGAATGTGGAATAGTTAATCTTGATACTGATGCGGCAAAAGGAACCCACTGGACTGCATATGTGAAGGAGAATGGACATGTTACATATTTCGATAGTTTTGGAGATCTTCGACCACCAACCGAAGTGATGATATACTTTTTTAGTAATAATGACGTGAAAACAAATAAATATAATTATGATACTGTGCAAAAATTCAACTCGATGTGGACATTACTGCCTTTTGTTTTTATATAACCAATTCCATTGATGTATTTTAGTCATTCATCAATAAACAACCACTGGAAAAATATGTCTTAAACTTTCACTTTGAGTAATCCATCCTCCATATTGAGTTATGATTTCAACCCACCACTATATTTGGAGGAGAATTTTGAATATGAGATAGGTTTAGCAAATTTTGATTCATTTAATGTAATCCCAAATATTACAAAATCTAACAATGTCTTTGTATGGGGTGACATCGACCAATTCCAATATATCATTCCAGAAGGTTTTTATGATATAACCGATATTATTAACCTACTAACGGAAAAAATGAGCAATAGTGAAAGTGTTGCGAAAATAACACCAAATTGGTTCACATCCAAAGTGACCATTAAAACGAATACAAAAATAAATTTTACTGTTGATAATTCTATAGGACAAGTATTAGGATTCGGTAAGAGAATTCTTTATGCGAGTGATATCTATACATCAGATCATGAAGTGAAAATCCTTAAAACCGGTTTATACTAGTTCAGTCTTTACGAGGTTCAATGACTTTCACAAACTGGTTTGAAACCTGTTTCTACTAGTTCAGAACGAGGTTCAATAACCTTTCATAACCTGTTGAAGGATAAATGAAATACAAATATTCCTGATAATATTTATTCTTTCATTAAAAAATTCTCATAAAGATAATAAACATTTGGAAGTGCACATATACAATCACTCTTAATATGGAATGAACAGCAGGGTTCAGACATCTGCAATTTAGGGGTGTTCGTCCAATTCTATGAGCGAAGTATTGGTATATTGTTTGAAAAATCAGCTTTTCACGAGCTTTCATATAAATCATATCTACATCTGTGGTTAGTCGTTTCACAATATTTCCAAATTGATGTAAGGGTGTGAATCCATCGCTCCATTCTATACAGTGATACTTGTTCATCAACCATGTCGCTTGACTGTGAAGTGCTGGAGGTAGCATATTCATAGGGAACGGTGGTTTAAATATAAAATGTGAAATCCTTTTTCCATCGAATGCTGCCAATTCCTTCACGATGAATTTGTTATTCTCGATTTTGAATCCTTGCACATCAACCACCAAAATCATATTTTTAGATTAGCAAACTTCTTGGTCACAACTCGATTGAAATTGTACAAGTCGATCAAGTGTTTCAGTGCTTTGATATTTCTATGATGTTGCTTTAACTTTCTTCGATATACTGATATCATATTGAAACTGATGATTGCGTGTTAGAATACATGCTTTATATCGTTTCAGTGAACATGCGCACTAATGTTGTTTTACAATTTTTGTTAATGGATTATAGGAAAATTCCTTTTCATGTAGAATCAAACAGTATGCAGATATATTCTTCGAAGTTGCGTCAGCTGTCTCAAACTCGATTCTCAAGACTATTGACCCACTTTGGATAACTTCTTTCTGTCGTGAACAGTCGATATGTATTAATGGAGCTGTGGTTTTGAATGCACTTGGAGTCAATAGAGGTTGATTGGTGTGAATATGATAATAACTCTCTTGGAAGTTTGCATACATGTCATATAGTTTCGCATATTTATTATTTTTTAAAATCAATATTCAAATCATTATAGGGATATCGTTCCGAATTCAAGAATACTCTGATATTGTTGAGATTGCAATGATCGAATGTACTCATATCAGTTATCAACTTTTCTTTTTTACCATTCTGGAATGCAATAATGACATGTCTAGGAGTTTCCACTTTAGTAGTGGTTTTTACAGCCCACGTATGTCTCGTTGTTTCATTCAACGAAGGATATTCTATCAGTTCCCAACTTCTAAATTTCAAAGGTAGTTCAACATTATTGTTTATAATCTTGTTTATTCGCAATTGTTCTTGAATGCTAGGTGTTACATGAGGAACATTCCAACTTAGTTTGGTTATGTCAACTTTTGCTTTTTCCGAATCATCACTACTCGTCAACGCATCATAATCATGACTCTCACGAACTAATACTAACTCTTGTCTCATATTCAGGATAATTTTCCTGAAATCTTCGAAAAATCCAGCCAACAACTTGAGTGGAATACATACATTGAAATTTCCTTTCTCATCTACCAGAATTTTATCATCTGCGCGTTTTGGGAACCAACCACCATTTTGTAGTAAAATACTCTCATTTTCATTAAGAGATAAATAATTTTTCATAGTCGATACCAAACCAATATTTCTCACACTATCTACAACTACACCATTCAATTCATAACGAAGCTCACGAAATAGATACGCTATCGCATTGTTGATAAACTTCACTTTCTGAGTTGGATTTCCATCAAGGCGGGTGAGCTTACCCTCTATATAGATGTATGAATTACAAGGTAATGTATAAGCATCCAAGTCTTGAATAGCAATTCTTATTTCATCATAATGTTTAATCTCACTACTAATATAGGGTTGATATGTGTGAAACTGATAATCCTTAATGTATTATACTGAATGGTTGTCCTGTGATATGTAATATGTCCATTATATTAAAACTTTTAATCCTAACGACTGGAGAAATTGTATATTGTCTGATGTGAGTAATTTGGCAGTTTTCGTGATACTGTGTTTCTCTACACTTTCAATTTTCCTTTTATATGATTGTCTCGGTGTTGACTTTTCGAAGCTCCAAACCATTTTTAATCGATCTTTTTCCTCAAATGTGAGCGGATTGTCACTTCTTCGTTCCGAAAATCAAATAATTTCAAATTTTGATCAATAACTTTGACTGTGATGTTATTGATTGTCTTGATGGTAACTGGGAAATACAAGATATTTTGGGGACTCTCTACTATTTTATACCCTCGTGGCACGCTTGGAAAAAATTGATGAATGACGTGTACTGGCTGTCCATTCACAAACGAACCCATGGCAATATTACAATCGATACAAATCGTATTTACTGAAAGGATTTTCACTTCATGATCTGATGTATAGATATCACTCGCATAAAGAATTCTCTTACCGAATCCTAATACTTGTCCTATAGAATTATCAACAGTAAAATTTATTTTTGTATTCGTTTTAATGGTCACTTTGGATGTGAACCAATTTGGTGTTATTTTCGCAACACTTTCACTATTGCTCATTTTTTCCGTTAGTAGGTTAATAATATCGCTTATATCATAAAAACCTTCTGGAATGATATATTGGAATTGGTCGATGTCACCCCATACAAAGACATTGTTAGATTTTGTAATATTTGGGATTACATTAAATGAATCAAAATTTGCTAAACCTATCTCATATTCAAAATTCTCATCCAAATATAGTGGTGGGTTGAAATCATAACTCAATATGGAGGATGGATTACTTAAAGTGAAAGTATAAGACATATTTTTCCAGTGGTTGTTTATTGATGAATGACTAAAATACATCAATGGAATTGGTTATATAAAAACAAAAGGCAGTAATGTCCACATCGAGTTGAATTTTTGCACAGTATCATAATTATATTTAATTGTTTTCACGTCATTATTACTAAAAAAGTATATCATCACTTCGGTTGGTGGTCGAAGATCTCCAAAACTATCAAAATATGTAACATGTCCATTCTCCTTCACATATGCAGTCCAGTGGGTTCCTTTTCCCGCATCAGTATCAAGATTAACTATTCCACATTCTTTCTCTTTAATTTTTCGTGGAAGTTTGTCTCTCATAAAAACACTTCGGAAGAATGGAATTTTCAAACGAGTAGCATTTTCTATGAGATCGATATTGGTTAATGCTCTGTGCGGGAAAAGTTTTAACAGTTTTTTCGATATATTTGAGCTTGCATTCCGTACCCAATGCGAGGGCGTAAATACATTCCATTTCCTTTTCGTTCCAGGGCCATATTATGTCTCTTTTGTTCAGCAAGTTGTTCCCTTTCAGCCTTCGCTTTATTGACTGCAGAAGCAATGGAAGCTGCACCACCTCCTACTGCTCTCAGAGCTCCTTGCAGTGGTAACAACAATGGAAGAAAACCACCTTTTGGGGTTTTATCACTCTCTTCTTCGTTTGATTTTGGTTTCTTAGCAATTTTCAATTCACCTCCTTTCTTTTTTTTTTCAACAAACGTTTTTTTCTGTTCAATCCCGTACCCAATTTACTTTTCATATTCATAATATTCGATATTACAAATGCTGTAATTTTTTCTCCCAATTTTGCGTCTGACGCTTTCAAACGTTCTGAAGCAACTGATGCTAATTGTTGGTCAGCGATATTTCTAGCTTTTATATCTTTTTTCTGGGAGTATGCAATATCATGTTCTTTACACGCTTCGTCTAGAGGATTCACACCTTTATCACCTCTTAATATCCGTTTTCTAACTTTGTTCCGGGTCCACAATAATTATATCCCGAACGTGTATTTCTAAGGAAGTTTATTGATCAGAGTATTCAGGAGACCCCAACTCTCTTTGTAGAGTTTTGTATTGAACTACAATCGACTTCTTTCTTTCACCATTATATTGATAGTGGACTACTTTATATATATATATATATATATATATATATATATATAATCTTCAGTGATATGATTTAGTTCAATACTACAGCTACCACAATGAAGACTGAGAAGCAACATATTGCACTACCATATTAAATCATGATGAACTTAACTTTGAAAACAAGTTTAGGAAACACGGCACCCTCTCTGGAGGAGATTCCAAGAGAGGATTGCTCATCGGTGCTAGTGGGTCTAGCAAGACGAATGTGATGTTATCTCTACTGGAGCAACCTCATGGTCTACGATTAACAAACTACTATTGTGTCCCCGTACTTCGTTCCAACCACCCTCAATTTCTCGATTAGCATTGGCTTGATAGAGCCACGGTTTCCCTATAGCTACTGCTCGCAACAGCGTTTATTTCTGCAAGATTCAACTATAATAAATGAACAATCACTTTGATTTTCTGAAGAGAAAAAAGAGTGGTTTTCAAAAAGAAAAAAACGTGAAAAAATACCACTAATTTGGAAAAAAAATTGAGAAAAAGAAATCTCTTCCCGTGAACAAATAGAAAAAATTCACACCCTCGATATATGAAGAAATGTTTGAAACAAAAAAAACTCGGGGTACCCTTCTGGCATACAAAAAAAAAGGTTTCGAAAAAACAATAAAAAAAAAAGTAAAACAATAAAAAAAAACTCACGTTTTTTAGATGTTTGGTTTGGTAGATGCACACACAAATACAAACTCAGAGAGCGAGAGAGAGAGAAAGAGCACTGAACAGAACGATGTTTACAGTTCAGACGACAGATGAAGAATGAACCTGACGGTAGAGATCGGTCACGAACACCAATTCTCTACTGCGCAATTTGAAAACTGCCAACTCGACAAAATTCTCAGAACTGGCATAATATGATGCAATAATTTGGCCTCGAATATACAAAACTATCCCACGGATCGAACGATCTGATTCTCAGAATTTCTCAATTTTTCAAGAAATTGCTTGTTTACGGCGAATTCTCATAGATCGGGATGAACACCTGCAACCTCATCTCAGTTAATGTTAACAAACCGCAATATACACACTCTCTCAAAAGATGCCGATATCCGGTCGCTTAAATAAACAACTGATAATGAAAGTGCTGACGTTGAAACGGCTGCTGTTCAGATTGGCATCGACTTGTTGGTTGAGTCATGGCCGCATCATCGATCATAAACACTGGTGACTCCTCCCACTTTCCGAAATGGCCGACATTCAGTTCCTCGATTGAACAAAGAGGCTATTGGCAGACGGCCGACCAATGTCTTTTGACGAATGCAGCTATTGGATGACGGTTGACTCATATGGCTAACGGAATGTGACGGCTCTACCAATCCATTTCAATATGGCTGCTGCTCGGCTTTGGATAGCGGTTGACGGTTATCACCACTTCACGACCTATCACAGCTCTCCCTACCCCCACTCTCAATCCACACTCCCATCCACAACATGGCAGCCACCATTACGACCAATCACAGACCACTCCCACAGATTTTTTCTCTGAGGAAAACACACCCACACACCCACTCATAAACCTACAACCGCCATTTTTCCTTAACCCTCCTAGAACGAACCGCCTATGACCCCCCCTCATCCTCACCGCCGCCCCAGCCAAGAACCACCCCTAATCGCATTTGCCAAAACCCACCCTGGGGGTACCAAAATAGGGTTGCGCTCGTAGCCTTGTTGTATATCTACTTATTCGTATATCATTCAATGATTGAATATTTTTTCAAAACAAACCAATCTTCTCTAATATTCTCTGGAACTGGCTCATCCCAATCTTGTTAGAGTTGCCATAAGCTCTTCAATAAAAATTTTGCTGTAATCACGCATGGACGAATGAGACCTAAGGGATCGAAAATCCGCGCTATATTTGATAATTTATCTGTTTCTTTACTAAGAGTCACAATAAACCGAAAAAATGTCATTCTTGGACTCCCATACAATACCAAGAGTTTTGTCTCATTGCAATCTTTTATTCTTCATCCGTGTTAAAGTAGTCGAAAACTCTCGGAACATTCGAACTCCATTTCCGTTAATAAAAGCCTGCCGCGCCAAGGTGGTCATTATTTCATTTTCGAGTTTTACTGCAGAGGAAATATCGTCAGCACCTGATAGAAGATCATCGACATAAACATCGTTTATTATGACATCACCGTCATTGGAATATTTCAATTTATCATTGATACCTATCTGATGTAGAACTCCCTACAACCTATACTGAGAGAGGTTCTAGTGGATTTTTTTCTCCAGACTATCATTGCAAATTGCGTTGATTTTCATGAATATTGATCATTCGGTACATTTTCGCGATATCTGCTGCTATGACAATGTTATGAATGCGCATTCTCAGTATTATATCAAAAAAAATCGTTTTAAACCTTGGGACCCACCATTAACACGTCATTTAGGGACAGCCCACTCGATGTTCTGCGAGGGCGTCAAAACCACACTTAACTTGGTTGTGCCACTTGATTCCATCAACACTGCATGATGTGGCGAGTAACTCATAAACTCATTCGATTGACTTTCTATATTTATTTTTTGTCATGGGGCACAGCGACTCATATTCGAGTAAAAAATCTTCATATTGTTTTTCAAATCTATATTTTTCAAAATTTATTTTCGATGCTACGAAATCTGGCCAAAATCGTATTCAAAGATCCACCCAAATTAACATGATTATCTTTGACAGGTAATGAAACGCTATAACGCCCGGTATATTATTGGAATATTTAACGAGCTAGCATCAAACGAAAACCGAGAAAGACTTACCGCTATTTTCTCGATCAATAAAAACTTAAGTTTCGCCTTATAAGAATTATCAATGGATGAAATTGTAGTTTCGGTTTTCTGACTGATGTTTAACTCTGATTGGCTTATGCCTGTTATCGACGGGCCTGTTTTTCCTATCAAATGTATGAATAATCGTGGTCGATAGTAATATTTGCGCTGAATATTGAATTCCATCATTTGATAATAAACTAACTGAATATTCGTTACCTAACGTGGTATATGAAGATTTATCGCACTCACGACTACATTGCGGTTTGTTCGCATCATTTATAGATACTTGATTGTGTCTCGATTCGCCTTTATCATTATTGTTAATACTTATATGCAATATTGAATTGTGCTTTTTTGCTGCAAGTGGAACATCCGCGACTACGACATTCATGCGAAAAAATGTTCTTGTCTTAGACAGTTTAAACATAGTTTTGTTTTTTCAATTCCGTGAATCGATCTTTGATCGGAAAGGATAATATCCTTTTGAATTTGTACGTATGATGATTATTCATTTTTCAAAATGAACAACTGAAAACATTTGACTTATTTGAATTTTGAGACGTCTCGGTTGATACAAATGATTTCTCTGAATTGTTTTTTTATTTGAATTTTTCCGATATTTTATTACCGAGGGTTTCAAACAGTTAACATCTCATTTTCAAGAATTTTAACAAGTCATCTAAGCTTGGTAGATTTTTTGTTCAATGGAATTCTCCTTTTCTGGTATGATAGTCTAATTTAGTGGATGATAGATACATTAAAATTGTATCCCCTCCCGACTGATTGCCCTAAACTCTCAAGAAATCTGAAATTATCAATAAGTTTCGTAGTGCCGTATGTGATTCTTTCGTTACCGTTGATAATTCGAAAATGCTTTTCACATGATTGTGTGTTATAACGTTCTTTCAGAAGATCCATGCTACAGCATAATTTTGTTCACTTATCTCGATGGATTGAATCGCCTGAGATGAGTCACCCTTCAGACATGATTTCAAATAATAAATTTTTTTGATGTTATTCATATTCGGATCATTGTGTATGAGGCATTGAATGTCTCGAAAAATGGTATCAACCTTCATACTCACCATCAAAACGGGGTATTATTATTATTCATAGGATAATGATTGGAAGTATTCGGACCCTTCTGATTATTTGCCAATATTCGATTGATAGTTTGAGGAGGATTTATATTGATTTTACAACAACGGTTTTGTTTGAAACTGAAAATTTCTCAATCAATAAAGCTTGCTCGTGAAATAACATCATAGTATTTGTCCTCAAAACAAATTGCGGCATGTCTATTTAACTTTTCGTTTTATTGAATTCATCTATAATGCCTGTCATTTTCTCTAGACGTAGCTTGAGCTTGCCTTGATTCTTTCATTATTCTCATTTTCGACTTTTTTCTACAAAACGAATAAAATTGGTTAGTTTTTTCTCGTGAGACCTTCAATTTAGCCTCTTCCATTTTAATAAACTATTTAGAAAAATTGTGACAATTTTACCCTGTGAAATAAGGAATTTCTATATGAAGCAATAACCACAATGCCACATAGCCCGAATCAATTTCGAAAATTGCTGAGGTTCCAAGGGATGAGAAATAATATGGATATGACCTATTGACAGCCACTGACCTGGGAACTGCTACCGTTACCTGCTCTCTGCTTCTTCTATCTGTTTGGTATTTGGTCACTAACTCTCAACTATTCAAGGAATATATTTTGACGAAGGACCATGTGTTTGGGACTTGTTCGTGTTCAATTTTAAGAGATTTATTGATAGAAGAACGACTCTTTTGCAACCTTTTATATATCAATTTTTTTGACAGTGACATAACAATAGACACCCACTTCTCGATACCGACATCAATTATTATATCAACTATGCACACTTTCAAATATACAGTGTGAACTTTCAACATATATATATATATATATATATATATATATATATATATATATATATATACGGTATAAGTGGGCCTCCGGCCTTGTTAATTTTGAGGTTCACTGAGACTCCGATGTCACCGAGCCTCCGATATACGGACGCCCGGTAACCACCCTTTAAAAATGTCGCATACGACATGTAACATAGTAACAAACACTTTGCCACAAAAATATGGAGGAGTCCAAGTTGCCCGATTTTTTTATAGCCATTTAAAATTTAGTGCAGTCCCTCGCCGCTGAAGTGCGCTGCTTATATACTTTGTTTATGTTATAGTGTTTGAAACGTATACTTTCGAAGGTCACTGGGCTTCCCCAATTTGGCAACACAGGGATGCACACAAATTTCATTCATTTTAGATTGTCATCGAAGAACATGTATTCTTTCCGCGCACGAACGAAATAAATTGTGGAAGCTGCAATTGCCTCCCAAATTTGAGAATGAGCCTGGTAAATACTTTTTTCTCATCGATTCCGCAATTTATATTACTGCGATTACGTCAAGATTTATTCGGGAGTCCACTGAAATATTGCGATATTTCACCATTTCAGAAAAGGTACTTGTACTTTGACAATGTAATACACAAATCACTCAAACAATTTCTCATGCAAGATTCAACAAAAGGACACCAAACTTTCGCTATCTTCTCAAGCAAAAAACAATTAATTTCTTTCTTTCATTGAATGAAAACAATCTTCATATAGAATCCCCACTTGAATATATTCTCGTGTGAGTTGAGTATTTTGTGAACCTGAAAAAACGCTTGCATTGTTTTCCACATATCAGAAAATCTATATTCTCGTAATGTGTCTTGTATTTGATTTGTATTATTCAGTTTCGGTTATTATATTGTGTACCACGAAAGTTACTGAATGAGGTTGCTTAGAATGGATTATTAATTAACTGAATGTAGGAATCTGGGGTATTCCAAGATTCAAGATTACAGATAAATCATGAAACATTTTCAGGTAAACGACTCAAATGAATTCAATTTTAATCAGAACATGCTACTGTTCAAATGTACAAAAAAAGGATGGAATTTTTTGGGTGTGTGACACAAGTTATGTTATAAAATCAGTAGCCCATTGTTTTAGAAATATACCATCGAAAAATAGTCAACAGAACATATACATATAGACACTAATGAATTGAAATAATCTATACATATATAATTACATGTCCTGACTGACTGATTCACTAACTTCAACGCCAGACCAAATAACTCAACACAAAGAGCTGAAATTTTGATAGCGTATTCCTATGATGACATGAGTATATAACCAAGTTTTTTTCAATACTCCATCCCTAAAGGGGTGAAAATCACAATACCGTTAGTTTTGAAGTTAGAGTCATGGAAACTGCTATTTTTGGCCTTTTCTTCTCAAATAACGAAACACGTATTTTTAGATTATTGGAAATTCAACCCCTAAAGGGGTAAAAGGGTTGAATGGGGTTCGAAAGTTTGTACTGGAGTACCCTTAGTTTTCGACTTGGGTTCATAAAAATTGGTATTTCAGTGTCTTCAGCAATCCAAACCCTAAAGGGGTCAAATGGGGGTGAAACATTTCAAGTTAGGATCATGAAAATGGATATTTGAGGTCTTTTTACATATGAAGACATTTGTTTTCCAGTGTTTTTAGGAATTCAACTACTAAAGGGGCGAAATGGGGGCTGAAAATGTTCATTAGGGTTCCGTGAGTTTTTGAGTTAGAATAATGAAAATTGGTGTTTTGGCTCTCTGTCAGGAATAAATAAATCGTGTTAAACTTCATTCAAAATGCCATATCTACAGGGGTGGAAAGGGATGGTAAATTTGTAATAGTCGTCACATCGCATTACTTCCGCTGTCAAATCAATCATGCCCCAAACGAGATAACGGGATAACAGGATAACGGGAAACGAAATCACGGAATAGCCTGAGCCATAAGCTAGATGAAAACATATGGAAAAATGCTAGTGATAATAATATAACAATACAATAATATATTTTAGGAAAAAAACCTTATAAGTGAGAGTTCTAAATGGTACAGAAAATCGAATGGAAGAGGAACATTCTTTCACAGATCTTGAAAACTACTCAAAATTATTTATTTATATTACTGAAGAAAATTATTCACTGTGTTATCGAGGATTTGAAAGAATAGGAAATGATGAAATTGAATAGAAATCATTATGCTCAATGAATAATATATCCAATTCTTCTTGAAAGGAAACTAAGGAAAATAGATCGAAATAAACTGGGGTACCATTAAAAACACATTTTCGAAATTGAAAGTAGGTATCGAGAAGTTTTTTTTTTTTCATAATGAAATGATAAGTAATATCAATATATATTACTGAATCCTCAACCAATATTTCCACAAATAAAAATATTTTCCAAACCATGCGCTATGGGATAATATTTTTTTTCCTTTTATAACATATGTTGTTTATGAAAAATCCGTGTATCAAACTCAATCGATTCGGGATGACATTCTAAAAAAGTCGTATTATTCGATTTTTTTTACAGAAAACGGAAATAAAAATAAAAATGGTTCTAGTTTTTTGGAAAAAGCTCAAAAACTATCGACTATCGGGAAAATTAGAAAAAAAAGATAAATTTCCTGTGATAATGTTACTCTCGCAACTCTATCCCAATTATTAATAATTTTAATTCAACGATGAATTAAACGGGCTTCGCGTGGCGTTACCTGAACTACACCACCTCTCGATATAGTTATTCACATAACATATTTTTTATATTATTAAATATAAATTTAAAAATTCCAAAATTATTGTATTATGTAACATTGGAGAAATGTAATTTTTTTTTCATTCAATTTTGATAATGTAAGGCTATCGTTATTTGAGTAGTTTTTTTGGAACCGCCGATTTCATTAAAAACCGAATAATTGTTCACAGAATGACTCCATGATTTCTTGCTTCCTGAAGCACATTTTACAGTGTACTCGATTATATCACGCTATGAAATTGTTTAAAAGTTACTTAGTTTGGTAATTATAAATTTCTAAAGATAACAAAATATGAGATTTTTTGTACTACTCAAAAAAAATCAACGCCAATCAAAGTTTGTTTATAACTAATTGTTAACTAAATAAAGAATTATTAATAAAAAAAAAACCTATTAGGTGGAGAATAATCAATTCCGCATTTTGAAAGAAAAAAAATTCTAAATATATTATTTAAATAATGAGAAAATGAAAAAAAAACAATTTTAAAAAGAATATAATAAACGTTGTGAAATGTCTTTGTCAGATATAAAACTGATAATAATGTGGAATATCAAAAAAATACAATGTTTATTCGATATCTCATATTTTGTAATTTTTAGAAATTTATAATTAACAAAATAATCAATTTTTTATCAATTTCTGCATGATATCATTGAGTACACATGTAAAATATGCTCCAGAAAGCAAGAAAAAATATGGAGTCATTCTCTAAACAATTATTCGGTTTTTATAGAAACGGTGATTCCCACAAAACTACTTAATTAACAATAGCCTCCGATTATCAAAATTCAATGAAAACAAAATAACGAAATAATATTCTTTCAGGTGTTCAGCTAATACTTTGATTCTTTTGAATTCTTAAATTTATATTTGATAGTATAAAAAATATTGTATTTGAATTGCTCTCTCAAGAGGTGCTGTACTCCTGCCGTAACGCCAGCGCGTAGCCCTATTTTCAACGTTGAATCAAAATTATAAATAATTAATATAGATTTCCGTGACAAAATTTTTCATAGTAAATAGTCTCGTCTTCAAGAATCTGTTTTTTTATTTCATCTACTGAAATAAATTTCATTTCAGAGTATGAAGCAAAATTCAAACTTTCATTTACCGGATAAACTTCTCAACAGGCCGTGTGATTTGTTATCATGCTGTGGAATTGAATATTGACTGGAAAATTGGCAACAGTGTCAGGAGGCCCCGTAAATACAAAAAGTTCAAAGAGGCCAAGTTACATAAACTCCCAAAACGTATGTAACATATACAGAGGAGGCTAACTAGCCTGAGATAGTGGCGGAGGCTGAGTGGGCTATTAACTGTTTGCTTTGTATAAACACGTGGATGCTTGGTGGGCCGAGTATGAAACGGAAGCTGAGTTGGTCTATGTATATATATATATATATATATATATATATATATATAGATATATATATATATATATACAGGGTGTAACTGAATAAGTGTAAAACATTTAAGGAGGTGATTCCTCATCGAAAAAAAGATAGGATCTTTCATATAAAGAAACTTCATTGGAGCATCCCTTGTTAAGATACAGCCCCTTAAAGGGGGTACATAAAATTTGTATAACAATTTTTCACAAGCACTGAAAAGTTACAATATTGAAATTAACCTGACGTTTTTGTACTACCAAAAGACACTTAGCCAGTAATTTTTTGGTTTACCCCATGGTTGTAAGGGGTGAAAAAACGCAACCCTAAAATTTATTTCCAATGTAACTTTTTGTCTTATTATTTGTTTTACCATTTAAAAATTTATTTCCGATAGCCTGTTTCATTCTAAACAAAAAATGTCTCCTGGGTTTTGCCCAAAATAAACCAGTAAAGCACAAAACATTATTTTACGAACAACTACAGAGATACATCGTCATAAATGCGAAAATCCGAAACTAATTCTATCTATTTAGGTCGCTATTGGCGATATTGACAATTAATATTGGTTATGACTCTGTCAGTTATGGGAATTTTGGAAATTTGTATTAATACTAATTGTGTGTTTTTGTTCTGTTCTTAATTTGTTACTTTAATAATTCACTTGTTAATAAAATGGCATCACAAAATGAGGAAATGGCTGATATGCATTACGTTTACGGTCTGTCGCAGGGAATGGGTTAGAAGCTTCTAGAAGATATGCTGAAATGTATCCTTAACGGCAGCATCCTTCACATAGAATATTTGCTCGACTTCATCAACGATTACGAGAATAGGTTCATTCGACAAAGAACGCAGGATTGTGGTCGCCATCGAGAAATACGAACACCACAGCTTGAGGAAGCAGTACTTAATTTGATTGAAGAACAACCTACTTCCAGTACTAGAAAAATTGCTTTCCAGCTAAATGTTGATCATATGACGGTATTTCGAATTTTAAAGGAACAACTCTTATACCCTTACCATCTGCAACGAGTACAGGCACTGTTACCGCGAGACTTTCCGAACCGTCTTGAATTTTGCAATTGGATGCTGGAAATGATTAGAAGAAATTGTGACTTTCTGAAGACGATAGAATTCACAGACGAATGTAGTTTTCTCGGGACAAGATTGTAATTTTCATAATTACCACATATGGGTGATGAAAACCCTCACGCTTTGTCGAAACTAGCCATCAAGAACAGGTTTTCTCTTAACGTGTGGCTCGAGTTATTGGGGATGATTTAATTGGGCCTCATTTTCTACCTCCTCGATTAAATGGTGAGGCATACGTTCAATTTTTAAGAAGTGCATCCAGTACTGCTGGAGGAAGTTCCTTTGGGCGTCAGAAGGGATATGTTTTTTTATGCATGATGGGGCTCCCGCCCATTTTAGTCAAGTAGCACGTCAGCATTTAACTGAAACATATGCAAATCAGTGGATAGAGTCGAGGAGGACCACATAAATGGCCCCTCGATCCCCGGATCTCAATCCTCTCGATTTCTCTATTTGGGGCCATTCACAGCATTTGGTATATCGTACTCCTGTTCGCGATGTAGAGGACTTAAGAAACCGCATCATCGATGCGTGCAGGGTAATCAGAGAGACTCCAGGAATATTTGAGCGAATACGTGGCTCAATGCGCCGACGTCTAGACCATGCGTAATGTTTGAAGGTAGACATATTGAACATTCACTATGATTTCTACATGTTGTGTGTTTGTTATTAATAACTTAGTTTTGTTTATTACCCTTTAATCGTTTAATGCAGGTACTAACTACAAAATAACAATAAATCCAGTTCGCATTTATGACGATGTATCTCTGTAGTTGTTCGTAAAATAATGTTTTGCTGCTTACTGGTTTATTTTGGGCAAAAAAACCCAAGAACATTTTTGTTTAGAATGAAACAGGCTATCGGAAATAAATTTTTAAATGGTAAACAAATAATAAGACAAAAAGTTACATTGGAAATAAATTTTAGGGGTTGCGTTTTTCACCCCTTACAACCATGGGGTAAACCAAATAAATTACTGGCTAAGGGTCTTTTTTTGGTAGTACAAAACGTCAGGTTAATTTCAATATTGTAACTTTTTCAGTGCTTGTGTAAAAAATTGTTATACAAATTTTATGTACCCCCTTTAAGGGGCTGTATCTTAACAAGGGATGCTCCAATGAAGTTTCTTTATATGAAATATCCTATCTTTTTTTCGATGAGAATCACCTCCTTAAATGTTTTACACTTATTCATTACACCCTTTATATATATATATATATATATATATATATATATATATATATATATATATATATATATATATATCATAGTAAAGTTTGTAGACGAGGACCATGCGTTAAGTGTAATCGAAAACATAATTCTTTATTGCATTTTGAACAACGTCAAATTCTTCAGCAAAGAAATGCCAACGTGGGACCGGTTTCTGAAGCCCTCAATATTTATAATACTGTAGAACCAGGTGTCACTGTTATGTCTGCTTGTGGGTCTATCGATCATGTATTTTTACCCACAGCTTTAGCAAACCCCTCCCGCTTACTCATAAACTACTACCTACCTTCAATGATTTAACATCACTGGACGTGACATCAAAAAACTACTGAGATTACCAAAAAAGTAAAAAAAATCCATCATATTCTAGAAACCCAGCACTAACTATCATTTTTTCAACCCAGAAAAACAGGAGAAAAAAAAAAAGTCCAACACCTATGCCGTAACGAAATTATTGTATAGGAAACCTTCAAGAAATCAAGACAACAGCACATAATTCTCTTTGAATTTTTTCAACCCAGAAAAACAGGAGAAAAAAAAAAATTATGCCTTGATTCAATATTCCCAACAAACAACTACTTTTTCCAGTAATACTCCCCCGAATAATTGAACAACAGATGATGAAATTTAACCAAACCACAAATTTCACCCAAAATAAAAAAATCCAAATTCTTAAGTTATATTAGTCTGAAACAACTATTTTCCGAACTAATACTCACGCCGAAATTGAATTATACCTGAAAACATTGGCCATAAATTTGCGTTCCTCTTAATTTCATGAAGTTTGAACAACAAAACTCCGTTCTAGCATCGAAATATCCAAAATAAATTTCTCAAAATATCCAAAATAAATTTCTCAAAATATCCAAAAATAATCTTCTCAAAAGATAGAAAATATCAGGAGTCAAAGTGGCCTTTTGGTCGGACTTTTACCGCCATGATGGTTAATGCCCTGCAGCAATATTCTTAAGCCGTCTACTGCACAGCTGAAAAAATGAACCAAAAAGATCATAACTCTTCATCAGAGTTCTGAGAGGTTTCTGATTCTGACTCATCTGAGTCATCATCTGAATCAAGAAAAGTTGGGTCAGATTTTGAATCTTTTACATGCCAGTTACCTAGGTCAGCACCATTCTCATTTTTCAATGAATAAACTGAAGGAGATATTATTTTATCTAAAATACCAGGAACGAATTCAGGCGCAAGTTTAGCAGAAAATGCGTTTTTAGCTTTAGACAATATATAGTTTTTTTCAATACTCTATCACCAACTTTATATTTGGTATCACGTTTCCGGAGATCATATACCCCAGTATTATTGTCATAAGCTTCACGAATTCGCTCTCTGACTTTTGTAAAAATTTCTGGTAATTCTTGCAGATCATCAATTCTTGTATTTTTTTCAGTTATACTGACTATATTTCTCGAATTTTCTGCTATTTGCCCATAATAATCATCTGAAGTAGGTATCTTTCTACCAAAGGTCAAAAATGCTGAGGAATATCCCGTAACATCACTCTTTGAAGTACGTATTGCTTGTGCAATCTTTAAAATGGACTGATCCCAAGTGTTATGATTTTCTTTTATGTATGACCTTACGGCCGTTACTATTACTCTGTTCTGCCTCTCAGTGACATTCATTTGAGGATGATATCTGGCTGTATACCAAGTTTTCTGAACCTTATAATGCGATATAAAAGATTTGAATTCCGTACTAGTGAAAACTGACCCATTATCACAAGCAAAAATTTGAGGTACCTCCAAAAATAAGCAAAACTTGATTTTGCAAGAATTTCATAATGGCTTCAGATGTGGCTTTAACTAGTGGATGTATCAGCATAAATTTTGTTAACCAATCAAGCAACCACCAAGAGGTACTGATTTCCATTTTTTGGATCTTGGATAAGGTCCTAATAGGTCACAGATATCAATTGAAAAGGAAAATTTATATTCTTGTAAGAACCATTAGTCCAGCTCGAGGTAAATTTGATGATTTACGAGTAGCACAAAGAACATTTCTAACATACTTATGAACACTTTTTTCTAAGACCAGGCCAATAATACAGATCCTGAATACGCTAAAGTTTTAGCAATACCCAGATGTCCTGCCGTTTCATCATCATGAAACATTTCCAAAACTCTAATCTATTAGCTGTAGGTTCAAATTTTCCACTCAGACAGATTCCCAATTGATATGTCTTTACCAAAACATGTTTATACAGTATGTTTTTCTACTCTGGAAGAAGGATACCTGGGTTCTCCTCACCTCTTTACACATGTCATTAAATTTTTTGGTTGTTTTGATCAGAAATGGATATTTCAAATAGTTCGAGAATTACTAGAAATGGAAAACTCAATCGTTTCATCACAGAGATTTATTAAAAGTTTCATTTAATTCCGTGAAGTGAAACTTTCGGTGAACGATTGAATGGCATTTTTCTAATATTTCTGAAAATGTGAATTGAATTTCCCGGCAATGTATAATGAGTATTCAATTGAAACATGTTTTTGTCATAGATTAATTCTGGAAATATAACAACGTTAATATAGAAAGCCGAATGTGGTTTCCAAATCATATAAAGTTCAGATCCATCCCCTCTTGAGTCCGATGAAAAGAGGGTTTCAGGTGCGAGGATCTATCATGGGAGTGTTATGTGAGGCCAGATCTCATTGGGCCAAAATAAATTGTTTGTCATTTTGCGCAAACCACAATTGAGGAAAATATTCAGAATTTATTGGTATTTTGGGAAATCGAAAATGTTCAAACCATCCGGTAACAATTATATTGCATGGGAATTATGTTTTTCACCGGGTCATCAGCGGTTCCGGTTTATAGTAATATATTTTCGAAAGATCATTGAAAAAATTGGGGGACTCATATAATATGGCCGAAAAAAATTTTTCCAGAACAAAATTAAAAGAAATGCCAAATTCCAACGACTTGATACGGAATTTATGAATAAAGAAAACGAAGAAACAATGCGAAAGATTTATTCAAATCGAGAAATGGTTCATAATAATGAACCATATAATAATATAATCATGGGATTTTGAAGGAAAAAGTTTATTACGAAACTCCGCGTTGTTTTCAACGCATTTGGTTCAAATCGGGAAAACTATTGAATGATTTGCAATATGTAGGCCCAACGTTTTCCAAGATTTATTTTATATAAATTGGGATTTGGGCAGATTTCGAATTCCCGGATATCCAAAATTTAGGCAGATTAAATTGGGCAAACATGTCCAAAGAATTATTGGGGGAAAAATCCCGGTGATCATATTGAAACGAGGAATAGGTTGCGTATTGAGGGCGAGCTTTTTTTTAAACAAAAAATTAGGGCCCCAATAGGCATTTTAAAATAAAAAGAGGGATTTTCGGGACTTTAAAAAGCGGGCCGATTCTTAAATCCCCAAAATGTGAGGGTTCAAACATACGGAGCAAGGTGTTTTGAGAAAATTTATTCAAACGAAAAAGAGAGTGTTGAAATATGCGAGAATGCAGACGTGAAGCGAGGTGTGATTTCAGTGAGAACAAAAATGCAAACAATCACATGGAATCCTGAGACAAACTGAAATAGATTCAGGAAAATTAGAGAATTCGGATTTCAAAAATTATATTATTCAATATTACAAATCTTCGACCCGTACGTTCATCATCACCTTGTGTTATACTTGCAAAGTTTGCAAAATTATTTGAAAGTGATTGGGATAAACAGTTCCCTTTAAAAATTTGGGTGAATAGAAATGATTACCTATGTTGAATGATCTTCAAATGGCGGGTGTTGTGTGATACCCTGTGCGTTCGAAATGCAGGGTTTTTCCGATGTCTCAAAAGTTATGGTGGGGTTATATGTTCGGTCCATTGATCAAATGGTGGGACGATATAAAACTGTTGGTGAAAAATTCCAAAAGCCTTTAAGAACAATTAACTTCCTCTTCAAACATTAGCTGCGTTAGTTTTAGCTCGATTAGCAATGAAGTTGAGGCAGCGATGAATTTCAATCGTTTTTCACGTTTCCCTTATTGTTTATGGGGCTGAAAACGAACCAAAAAGAAAATTGATAAATTATCAAGAATGAAACGCTAAATAGAGACAGTAAATTGATTTCTGAATCCGTTTCATGACTCCAATGGATTATTACGAGTTGGAGGTCGGCGAATAACGCGCAAATTTGATTTGAGAAAATACCCCGTCATCCAATAAGGGGAGTCATCTTCATTTCATAGTGGAACATATCATAAAAATTAAATTGCATTAAAGATTCTTTGGGCTGTTTTACGTGAAGAATACTGGATTATGAATGGAAGATCCATGATCAGAAGTCTTATTCAAAATGTCCAGTATTTTTTCTATTCAGAATCACAATGTTAAACCAATAATGGCAGTTTCCGAATTAGATAAATTTAAACACCCCTTCGAAAAAAAGGGTGGGTTTAGCAGGTCCTTTCTAATGAAAAGCGTTCGGGACGAGGCTCAAATTTCAGGTTCATTAGTCTTTCATTCTCATAAATATGATATCTTTAAAGGATATGGCCCCATTTTGCGGAAAAAAGATCTGAAGGACTGAGGAAATTTATCGAAACAGGAATAAATTGACAGATATCTCGAAAGAATGATATTATTGGAATCATCCATATTCCCCTCACTTTGAGGTTGGGCGATTTGAAACTCGAAGCCCCTTTTTCCTTTAACCTCCCCTTCTGGGATTTAAAACCCCCCTCTCCCCCTTTCCCTTTTTTGGGTTTGGCGACCATTTTTTAGTGTCCCAGGAAGATGTCAAGGAACCACCAAACGTTTATCTTCACAAAATTACGCCAAAGCAGCATTGTGGAGTCGATGGGCAGGAATATGGGAACTCCCGAACGAACAAAATGGAAATATATTATGACGACCAAAAAAGCGCCGTCGAGGAGGAAATTGAGCAGCCTTCAACTAAATGGAAGTTGGACGAGTGAAAGGTTCACTTTGGGACAGACCGAGTCGGAAGTGCGACTCACGGATAATCCGGAATAATCAGAATGTTCGAAAAAATGTCCATTGCTCCGAGGAGTTGATGCGAACTAGGAACAAATGGGTAAAAAGACAAAAGCTCTGTATTTATTCGATTTGAAAGTTAGCCCTTTCAAGGTGGGGGGCATGTTCGCTACTTTTATTGAGTTCGTTATGTTTTTTGTATAATTCAGTTGAAACGCCCTATAATTTTATATGAATCGTTGCCAAGAGATGAGGAGAGAACTCATAAAGATATTTTTCGATTAACGTCACCTTTTATTTTATATAACTTGATGTAATTTATTCACGACTTGAAATATGGTCCAAAAGCAAAATTAATTGGATTCATTCCCCAACAGCTCTATTACAAAAAAAAACAAGATTGTTCTGATCTCGATCAGCCAAGACTATGTTTTATTAACAATAAAAAAATTAATGATTTAGCACAATGAATTTAGAAGAGGTTCATATCCAAGAATGGCTTCAATTGCAACTATATTTACAGCAAATGTATAAGAATAATTTTGATCAGTCGTGAAATACTTCTCCATGAAGTTTTCAGTATAATAGAGGATTATTCCAAACTCCAAAGATTTATATATATTATATATATAGTATATATATATATATATATATAAAAATATATGTATTAAATATATATATAATATATGTATATATATTATATAGTATATTAATAAATATATGTATATAAATTTATATAAATTATGTATATATTTTATTTATGTATTCCTGGGTTTGGAAATTCTTCTTTACTGAAAACTTCGGAAATTTTACGACTGATCAAAATAATCTTAATTTCCTGAAATAAAGTTTCAAGAAGTCTTTGGAAAATGAACTTCAATTACATTGCTAAATTATTATTTTTATGTGATAAAACATAGTTCTGGATCAACGAAACAATCTTTCTTTTGAATGAGAGCTGTTGGAATAAACCAACTAATTTTGCTTGACCTTTCAAGTCGTGAATAAATTACATTATTTAAAATAAAAGTGACGTAAATAAAAAATATCTTCATGAGTTCTCTCCTCATCTCCAAAATTCATAAATTATAGGTGTTTTAAATTGTATAAAAAAACATAACTAACTCAATAAGTCCGAACTGTCCCCACCTGAAAGGGCTAACTTTCAAATTAAATAAATATAGAGCTTTTGTCTTTTTATCCATTTGTTCCTAGTTCGCACATTAACTCACTCAGGCGGCAATGGACATATTTTCGCAAACGACCTTTTGATTATTCCGGATTCAATCCGTAGAGTCGCTACTCGTCCGACTCGGTCTGTCCCAAAGTGAACCTTTTCGACTCGTCCAAGCTTCCATTTAGTTGAAGGCTGGTTAACTCCTTTTACCAAAACTAGTGCGCCTTCTTTGAGATCGTCATAATGTATTTTCCATTTTGTTCGTTCTTGGAGTTCGCCTATATATTCTCTGCTCCATCGACTCCACAGATGCTGCTTCATTTGGCTCAGATGTTTGTGAAGGGATGAACAGTTTGGTGGTATTCCTGTGACATATTGCTCTGGGACACTAAGCAATGGTCGGCCAACCAAAAAATGTGAGGGGGTGAGAGGGAGTAAGTCGTCAGGAGAGGAGGATGAAGGAGATAAGGGCTTGAGTTCAATATCGCCTCAATCTCTACTAACAAGGTATAAAATTGTTCAAATGTTAAAGGTGTTTCTTTTGTGACACGTTCGAGATGTTTTTCAACACTTTTGACCCCGGCTTCCCACAGACCTCCAAACTGAGGTGAATATGGTGGATTGAATTCCAATTAATATCATTCTTTCGCAGATAATCTGTCAATTCTATTCCATTGTTTCCAATAAATTTCCCTCAGTCCTTCAGATCATTGTTTACAGCTACAAAATTAGTGCCATTATCACTATTAATGATTATCATATTTATGAAAATGAAAAGACTAATGTAAGCCTTGGAAATTTTGCAGCCTCGTCCCGAACGACTTTTCATTAAGAAAGGACCTGCGTAATCCACACCTGTTATTTCGAAGGGGTGTTTTGGATTCAGTCTAGATTCGGGAAGAGCTGCCATTATTGGTTTAACATTCGGTAATTCTGAATGAAAACATACTAGACATTTTCGAATAAGACTTTTGATCATGGATCTTCCATTATATCCAGTATTCTTCACGTAAAACAGCCAATGAATGCTGTGGCCCGGAATGCAATAATTTGTATGAATGTTCCACTATAAGAGTGAAGATGACTCTTTTTATAAGTATGACGGATTTTTTTTTTAATCAAATCGCGCGTTATTCAGTCGATCTCCAACTCGTAATAATCCGTTAGAGTCAAGAAACGGATTCAGATTAATCAATTCACTGTCTCTATTTAGCGTTTTATTTCTTGATAATTTATCATTCTCTTTTCGGTTTAGCTTTCAGCCACCATGAAACAATAGAGGAATCAGTCAAAAAAAACACTGATTAAAATTCAATCGCATTGAACCCTCAACTTTATGTGCTAATCGAGCTAAAACTAACGCAGCTAATAATTCGAGACGAGGAAGTGTAATTGTTTTTAAAGGGGCAATTTTTGATTTGCCACACAACAGCCTTGATATCGTCCGACCATTTGTATCAATGGACCGAACATATATACACGCACCATAAGCTTTTTCTGAGACATCGGAAAAACCATGCATTTCGAGACGCACAGGATTATCGCCTATCAATCGAAAGATCATTCAACATAGGTAATTCATTTCGGTATTCACGCCAAATTGTATATACTTCTGTGGGAACTGTCTCATCCCAATCTACTTTCTCAAGCCATAATTTGTGCAAAACAAATTTGGCAAGTATAACACAAGGTGATAATAAACCCAACGGGTCGAAGATTTGTGCAATATTGAAAAATATAACTTTTTTTGAAATTCGAGATTCATCTAATTTTCCTGAAATTCGGTATTTCAGTTTGTCTCTACAGGGATTCCATGTGATGTTTTTGCATTTTCGTTCTCACTGAAATCGACAATTCGCGCTTCTACGTCTGCATTCTCGACATATTTCAACACTCTCTTATCGTTTGAATGAAATTTTCTCAAATCAAAGCAGCCTAGCTCCAGTATATTTGAAACCTTTGAGCTTATTTGCGCTGCATCTTCAATAGAATCGGCACCGCTTTATTAATCGTCCACGTAAAAATCCTCTTTTATGATTCTCGAAATGATCGGATTTGATTGGGCTACCTCATCAGCTGAATGAATAAACTTCTTATTGCTAAAAATGGAGCTGCTGCCGTACCATACGTAACTGTATTCAAATTATATGTTTCAATATGATCACCGGGATTTTCCCTCCAATGAATTCTTTGAAGACATGTTTGTTCCGGGTCAATTGTAATCTGCCGGTACATTTTGGCGATATCTGCGGAAATTACGAATTTATGCTGCCTAAATCTAATTAATATACAGAATGAATCTTGCTGAATAGTTGGACCCACATATTGAAAATCATTCAATGAGTATCCCGACGTGGTGGACGCAAATGCGTTGAAAACAACGCGGAGTTTCGTAGTGAGGCTTTCTTCCTTCAAAATCCCATGATGTGGCATATTATTATATGGTTCATTATCATGAACCATTTCTCGATTTGAATGATTGATCTTATGCATGTGCCCTTATCGTTTATCTTCATTCATCGAATCCGAATAAAGTCGTTTGAATTCTGGCATTTCTTATAATTTTCGTTCTTGAGAGAAAAATCCCTTTTCGGCCATATTATATGAGTCCCCCAATTTTTCAATAGAGTCTTTCAAAGGTATATTTACCATAAACCGGCAGCTGATGACCACTTGGTGTCAGATACATAATTCTCTTCGCATGCGATATAATCGCTTGACCACGATGGTTTCGGATCAATTTCTTCGATTTCCCAAAACCTACTCAATAAATTCTGAATATTGTCGTCCTCAATTGTGGTTTGCGCAAAATGACAAACAATGGAAGTTGTTTCGAAACTAATTGGTCCCGAGACTACCCAACTAAATTTAGTTTTTTGCAACACTGGCTTATTTTGGCCCAATGAGATCTGGCCTACACATTCCAAAATAAATCCATCCGCACCTAGCAACAAATCTATTTCATCAGACTCAAAGAACGATGGATCTGCTAACTTCATATGATTTGGAATAACCACATTCGACATATCTATATCAACAATTGGTATTTTTCCAGAAATTGAATCTATGACATAAAAACATGTTTTAATTGAATACTCATTATGCATTGCCTGGAGATTCAATTCACATTTTGCAGAAATATTAGAAGAAATGCCATTCAATCCGTTCACCGAAAGTTTCACTTCACGCGAATTCAAATGCAACTTTTCACATAAATCTCTAGTGATGAAACTTGATTGAGCTCCATTGTCTAGTAATGCTCGAACTATGTGCACATATCCATTTCGATCTAAAACTTTAAAGCCAGACAAATGGTATAATGACATGTGTAAAGAGGTTGAGGAGAATCCAGGTAGCTATCCTTCTTCCAGAGTAGAACAAAACATACTGTATAAACATGTTTTTGGTAAAGACATATCAATTGGGAATCTGTCTGAGTGGAAAATTGTGGTACCTACAGCTAATAGATTAGAGTTTTTGGAAATTTTCATGATGATGAAACGGCAAGACATCTGGGTATTGCTAAAACTTCAGCGCGTATTCAGGATCTGTATTATTGGCCTGGTCTTGAAAAAAGTGTTCAAAAGTATGTTAGGAAATGTTCTATTGTGCTACTTGTAAATCATCAAATTTACGTCGAGCTGGACTAATGGGTTCTTACAAGAATATAAATTTTCCTTTTCAATTGATATCTGCTGACCTATTAGGACCTTATCCAAGATCCAAAAATGGAAATCAGTACCTCTTGGTGGTTGTTGATTGGTTAACAAAATTTGTGCTAATACATCCATTAGTTAAAGCCCAAGTCCGGTCCTGTATAGCTCCGGACGACACTGTCGAATTTCGCTCTGCGAATATTTAGTGTTATGAAGCTCTCTCTTCAATTGGTTGACGGTCTTGTGCCAAAGATCAGGAGAAGAACCCCCCATCCACCCTCTACATTGAAGTCCCGACGGAAATCCTACCCAATGGAAATCGACATAGCCTGGATCCAAAGAAATCAGTGCTCCTGGGGATCGGCTATCTCTCGAAGGCCGATCTCCTGGAGGTGCTGGGGACTTTGCTGAACTCCCTCGGAGATGATCTGTTGAAAATCCCCGTGATTAGCAACCTGATATCCACCGAAAAGGCTGAAGTTGGAACTGATAGCAGCACACCAGCTCCAAAGAAGCACAAGAGAAATGATTTTCCAGCCCTACCACCACCCAAAGGCACGTTAAAACCTTCTTCAAGCTTCCTTGGCACTCTTAGAAGTTCTCGAATAGTTGTAGATACTGATTTAGATCAAAATTTGCAAAATTCCACAAACGTCAAAATCTCAAATAAATTTCAGGTTCTGTCAGACGTGACATTAAACGAATCCCACGTCGATTGTTCCAGAAATCCAGGGGCGGATTTAGCCAGTGCGCTCATTTCGGACCAAGGCTTAGAAAATTCCCCAAACCAAATTTTAAATTCTACTGAGGGTTCTAGCATCCCCGCAACGACTGAAAATTTCCTATATTCTCAAAATTTGACCGAAGATGATACAAATATGGACATTACTAACGACTCTGTACGACCACAAACAGAACAGACATCACTAACGATCAAGAAACAGCAGGTAATTCCTATCACGGTTAGGGACAAGAGCAAGTGGGTAACAGTGAACTCACTTTTCAAATCAAATAACATCAAGTTAGACCAACCTGCAAAAAACGTATTCGACGGAATAAAATTTTTTCCAACTTCACCCGATGATTATAGAAATATCTCGAGCATCTTCAGGGATCAAAATATCCCTTTCCATACATACACTCTCCCTGAAGATGAGAAACTCAGGGTCGTCTTCAGAGGCGTCCCCGAGTTCATTACTTGTGACGACATTAAAGCTGAGCTGTTCGACAGGGGTTTTACCCCGGAATCAGTGGCACGACTACATAAGTTGGACGGAGGGAAGAAAGTTCTCCCTCTTGTCTTAGTTCTGATCAGCAAGGAACAGCCTGACATATTTAACGTTAAAGATATCCTGAATGTCAGAGTAACAGCGGAACCACAGAGGCCAAGGGCCTCTGTGAGACAATGTTACCGTTGTCAAAAGTTTGGCCACTGTCAGCTGAACTGCTGTGCCACCCCCGCTTGCGTCAAATGCGGGGAAAATCATATATCCAAGAATTGTGTCAAGCCGAAATCCGAAAAGGAAAGTGTGCGAATTGTGAGGGAAAGCACACTGCGAATTATCGAGGATGCCCCAAGTGTCCTCGAATAAGGCGTAGGGTGAACCCCCTCGAACACGGGGCACCACAATCCTAGATTTTACCCTGCGAATTCAGGCAGGACGCAATCGGGGATGTCATATGCAGCGGCGGCCCGTGATAACCCCTCCTGCACAGACAGCTCAGCTTAATAGTCCCAGAGATATTCTGTCGACTTTAGATCAAATGAGGACACTGCTTGCACAGTTCGCTGAGGCTGCTGCAACACTCTCGACCGGTTTCAACCCTAACTAATGGGTGAAAGGCAGCTTCCGAACTTCATCAAAGCTGTGAGTTGGAATTTTAATGGCTTTCTCCAGAATAGACTTGAGTTTCAAGAGTTTTTTGTAGAAAACAACATTAATATTGCTTTTCTGCAGGAGACTCGTCTTAATGGAGAAACTGTTAGATTTACTAACTACAAAATGCTCAGAAATGATCGACTTGGACGTCCGGGTGGCGGCATTGCCATTTTGGTGAAGCGCTGTCATTCACATGTTCAGCTTGGCATTTCCAATGATGATACCCAGGGTATAGAAACTGTAGGTATTGTTTTCAACACGAGGAGTGGTCCTATGCGTTTGATCAGTGCTTATAACCCTCCGAACAATCGAATACTTCCTGAAGTGCTCGATACACTCTTGATGGAAACAGCTCAAACTTTTTTGGTCATGGGTGATCTGAACGCTAAGCACACACACTGGAGTCGTGTCACCAATCAGAATGGCAACTGTGGCATTATTTTGACAGGAATGAATACCAGCCGACGCATTTCGGTCATCTCAGGCCCGATGTGCTTGACATCGCTTTGGCCAGGAACATCACCTGGAATTGGGACATTCGTACTCTATCCGAGTTGGGCTCTGATCACAACCCGGTGATTCTAACTCTAGGGGGTGATCCACTGCTCCAGACAGATCGTATGTGCACCAAAGTGGACTGGGAGAGGTTCCGTTCGCTTCTAGAGACAGGTTACTGTGCTCCTGAGGGAATAGATTCTCCACTCGAGTTGGACGAGGCCGTAGCGCGTTACGAGCGCACCATAAAAAATGCTCTCAGGGATTCCTCCCAAAGGGAACCGGCTCCTAGATATCAGGATGAATTTCCTCGAAGAATTAAAAATCTTATTCAAATCGAAATTGGGCCAGAAGGGCCTATCAAAGGAGTCTGTTCCCTGGGGACAGAATCCGTCTAAATGGGTTGAATAGAGAGGTTAGAAATAACGTAACCGAGTATAGAAACGAAATATTTGGCAACACATTAGAAAATTCAGAAAATGACGGACAGCCTTGGAAATTAAATCGAAATTTAAAGTCGAAAAAGACTGATTTCCCCCCTATTCATGGAGAGCTCGGTATATGCTATGACTCCGAGTCCAAAGCTCAAGCTTTTGCTGACTCGATGGAAAGACAATTTGAACTCAATGAGCATCCAGACGATGATCTGGATCGTGATCTTTCGCTAGAAAATCGGGTTTACCGCACTCTAAGAGAACCTGATCGTGATGTCATTCGTCCAGCTTCGTTAGATGAACTTGAGGCGCATATCAAAGGATTAAATCCCAAAGAAGCGCCTGGTTGTGACGGAATTTCTAATTGTATGATCAGGAATTTTTTCGGATAACCAGGTGCAGTCATTATTGAATATCATCAACAATTCACTGCGCCTCAAGAGATTTCTTCGAAGGTGGAAGCATGCCATCGTGGTCATAATCCCGAAAAAAGATCAGAACCCGACCTTCCCGCAAAATTATCGACCAATCAGTTTGTTATGCTGTTCAGCTAAGTTGGCTGAAAAAATCGTTCTCGAAAGGCTTGATGATGAAGTGGAGGACATAAATGTCCTACCGAATGAGCAGTTCGGCTTTCGTCGCGCTCACTCCACCGAGCTACAGGTTTTGAGGCTGGTGGAAAATACAATATCTTCGCTAAACACCAACAATAGTGCTCATATTGTCCTTCTAGACATAAGTAAAGCATTTGACAGAGTATGGCACGAAGGCCTGCTCTGCAAATTAATCGATTTCCACTCGCCTTCGAGCCTGGTGAAGTGGCTAAAGTCTTTTCTCATGGGTAGGACATTTCAGACCAAGGTTGACAATTTCATCTCGGATCCGAGAGAAATTGAGGCCGGCGTTCCTCAGGGGGCAGTACTGTCTCCTGTATTATACGCACTCTTCACCTACGATATACCACGAACCGAACACGTGAGAATCTCCCTGTTCGCCGATCATACGGCTTTACTTTCCTCGTCAGCCAACCATCTGATGGGTGTTGTTTATTTGCAGAATGCATTGAACGACCTCCAGCAGTGGTACCTGGAGTGGAAAATTAAGTTGAATCCCGATAAAACAGAAGCGATCTCGATGGGTCGCAAGAGAAACAACCCGGAGAGGAGAGTACCTATCTCTGGAAGGGAGATAGAATGGTCGGAACAAGTCAAGTACTTAGGGGTTACTGTGGATCGTCGGCTCACCTGGAAGCCGCATGTGAATATAATAAAAAACAAAATTGCTAAGAAAATCGGCGCACTTTACCCTCTGATTAATAGAAGAAGTGAACTCACTTTGAAGAATAAAGTCAAGATCTATAAAATGATGTTGAGGCCTGTCATTTTGTATGCCTCAGCCGCCTGGAGCCAAACCTGCAGGACTAGCGTTCGCGTCCTGGAACGGGCGCAAATGAAAGTCCTGAGGATGGTAACGAATGCTCCGTGGTATGTGCGGAACGATCGGATACTTGAAGACTTGAACCTGCCTTCCATCGGGAGTATAATCAGAGACCGCAATCGGAAAGTATTTGATTGCTCAATAACCCACAAGAACCCCCTCGTGAGGGAAGCTACTGATTACAACATAGACGACCCCTCGCGCTTCAAACGTCCCAGGCACTCCCTGGAGTGAAAGCTACATCCTCTATGGAAATTTAATTTTTCAAAATTTAGATTCAAAATTCTTTCTCGGCCATTTTTGAGAACCGTCATCATGGAAAGGGCTGGAGACCGGTCTCCAGTCCTTATCCAGTCAAAATTCCAAATCTGTGAATGGCTGTTGCTCACTTGTTTGGAACTCAAAGAGTAAGAGCCTTAGGGTTACACTCGTGTTTAGTAATAGTGATAGAAGATCCTGAAATAGTTGAAGCCACATCTAAAGCCATTATGAAATTCTTTGAAAATCAAGTTTTTCTTATTTTTGGATTACCTCAAATTTTTGCTTGTGATAATGGGTCAGTTTTCACTAGTACGGAATTTGAATCTTTCATATCGCAGTATAAGGTTCAGAAAACTTGGTATACAGCCAGCCATCCTCAAATTAATGCCATTGAAAGGCAGAACAAAGTAATAGTAACGGCCGTAAGGTCATACATAAAAAAAACCATAAGACTTGGGATAAGTCCATTTTTAAGATTGCGCAAGCAATACGTACTTCAAAGAGTGATGTTCCCCCCCCCCATATTCATCAGTATTTTTGACCTTTGGTAGAAATATACCTATTTCAGGTGATTATTATGGGCAAATAGCAGAAAATTCGAGAAATATAGTCAGTATAACTGAAAAAAATACAAGAATTGATGATCTGCAAGAATTACCATAAATTTTCACAAAAATCAGAGAGCGAATTCGTGAAGCTTATGACAGAAATACTGGGGTATAAAATCTCCGGAAACGTGATACCAAATATAAAGTTGGTGATAGAGTATTAAAAAAAACTATATATTGTCTTAAGCTGAAAACGCATTTTCTGCTAAACTTGCGCCTGAATTCTTTCCTGGTATTGTAGATAAAATAATATCTCCTTTAGTTTATTCATTGAAAAATGAGAATGATGCTGACCTAGGTAACTGGCATGTACAAGATTCAAAATCTGACCCAACTTCTCTTGATTCAGATGATGACTCAGATGAGTCAGAATCAGAAACCTCTCAGAACTCTGATGAAGAGCTATGATCTTTTTGGTTCATTTTTTCAGCTGTGCAGTAGACGGCTTAAGAATATTGCTGCAGGGGCACTAACCATCCAGGCGGTAAAAGTCCGACTTTGTCTTTTGATATTTTCTCTCTTTTGAGAAGTTCATTTTTGGATATTTCGAGAAATTCATTTTTGGATATTTTGAGGAATTTATTTTTGGATATCTTGATGCTAGAACGAAGTTTTGTTGTTCAAACTTCATGAAATCAAGAGGAACGCAAATTTTATGGCCAATGTTTTTCAGGTGTAATTCAATATTCGGCGTGAGTATTAGTTCGGAAAGTAGTTTTTTCATGACTAATTTAACTTCAGAATATGGATTTTTTTTTATTATGGGGTGAAATTTGTGGTTCGGTTCAATTTCATCATCTGTTGTTCAATATTCGGCGTGAGTATTAGCTCGGAAAGTAGTTGTTTGTTGGGGAATATTGAATCAAGGCATAATTTCACATTCAAAGTAGAATATATGTGCTGTTGTCTTGATTTCTTGAAGGTTTCCTAGACAATAATTTCGTTACGGCATAGGTGTTGGATTTTTTTTTTCTTTTCTCTTGTTTTTCTGGGTTGAGAAGATGATAGTCAGTGCTGGGTTCCCAGCATATGATGGATTTTTCTTTACTTTTTTGACTGTCTTAGTAGTTTTTTGATGTCACGTCAAGTGATGTTAAATCATTGAAGGTAGGTAGTAGTCTATGAGTAAGCGGGAGGGTTTTGCTAAAGCTGTGGATAAAAATACATGATTGATAGACCCACAAGCAGACATAACAGTTACACCGGATTCTACAGTATAATCAATATTGAGGGCTTCAGAAACCGGTCCAACGTTGGCATTGCTTTGCTGAAGAATTTGACGTTGTTCAAAATGCAATAAAGAATTATGTTCTAGATTACACTTAACGCATGGTCCTCGTCTACAAACTTCACTATGATGGCCCTTTTTCAAACAGTTGAAGCACAGCCTCAACGACCGTACTTTTTTATCACGGTCTGGTATTGACATTTTCAAAAAAGTTGTACAATTCTGCAATTGACCTTGGCCACAAATTACACATTGAATTTTATGATTGAAAGAATTGTCTGCTGCGAGAAATCCTTTCATATTTGAATTGTAACCTTTACATCTTTCTAAATGATTTTGTGCGACCATTTCTGAAAAATCAGCCCTAGACTTCAAGAAACCCTTTATGTCTTCGAATTTCGGATAATCATTGTCCCCTTTGTGATTTTCCCATTCACGAAGTGTATTCGAATCTAATTTTGTGGTTATCATATACACTAATAGGGTATCCCATTCCCCGACAGGCTGATTCAATTGCTCCAATACACGTACGTTTTTCGAAAAATCATCAATTACTTTTATCAAACTACTGGCCGATTCCCTATTTATAGGCTCACCACTAAAGAGAGCTCGTACATGATTGGAAATCAATAACTCATTATTGTCGAACCTGTCTATTTCCACGCAACCTCATAGTTCGCTGATGAAAGTTCAAGTGATTTCATGACTAAAGCTGCCTCACCCTCTAGAGATGCTTTGAGGTACTGGAATTTTTGTACATCAGTCACCCCCGTATTATTGTGAATCAGAGACTGAAACGTATCCCAAAATTCCAACCAACTTTGAAATGATCCACTGAACTTTGGTAAATTTATTGTTGGTAATTCAATGTGCTTCAATGTTTCTCTGTCCGATTTTGTTGTATATTTGTCTGCAACCTCCCCTCACTTTCATTCGATAAAAGTATCTCATTGATATATCCACTGTTATTGGCATTGCGTTCCGAACGCATGCAACCACTAGAACTATTATCTGCATATTCAGACAAAATTTTCTTTGCAAATGTGTCTGAAATAATCGTTTTCAAAAGTTTCTCGATACGAATAGTGATTTTCGAACTCGGTTTCTTCACTGGTTAATTCAACACCTTCTTTAACTTCTTCGAAATTAGTTTTTATCTGTTCAAAAAACTTTATTTTATCCTTCAATTGAAATATATCAATATTTGAAATATCTTCCTTTCATTCAAATTTTTTACAAATTTTCCAAATCCAGTTAATTTCGTTTTTATTGTTCCGCGTTTTCTAGATGAATCTGCCATCACTTAACCGGTCTCAAACGTGTGAAATATTTCGAAAATGGAATTACATCACTAGAAAATGCAATACTTAACTCGTTATTGAGGATAGGAAGAATATTGGGAACTCACAATCAATTCAAGCCGACCACGCTATGGTTTATGATCTGGTCGTTCCGCTCCCCCTGTCTCGCTCCGTCGAAATCTGTAGATACTCCACTGGGCAACTGGCTCTCTTACTCAAAGATTCAAATTGTGCCTACTTCTGCCGGACTAAATATTTCGAAGCGTCATCGGGGCTGTCATTCAGATTTCAAATAATTCAGTCACTTTTATTCTGAATATCTGTGTGCTGCACAACCACGCTCAGCTACCATAAATGTTGGGGAATTAATCCAACTAATTTTGCTTTTGGACTATATTTCAAGACGTGAATAAATTACATCGAGTTATATAAAATAAAAGGTGACGTTAATCAAAAAATATTCACTCCTCATCTTTTGGCAAAGATTCATATAAAATTATAGGGTATTTCATCTAAATTATACAAAGAATATAACTAACTCAATGAAAGTACCAAACAAGAGCTAATTTCAATTTTTTTTCATGTTAAAATTTAATCTTAATTCTCCAATTTCAGTATTCAATATCAATGTCAAATCTCAGCACAGGCTGATTTTTATGTTCAAATAATTTCAAGCGACAATCTCTTATTGAGATTATACTCATCTGCAACATCCGTGCGTTGAAGAGTGTATTGAGAAATTCCAAATTCCAAGAAGTTGAATTTATTAGTAAATATAATTCTGACACCAACAATGTTGTTTTTCATGTCATATTGCTGAGAATAATCATTCCACGGATAAGAAGTTGATGATTATCTGTTCAACCTGATTGGCACCCCAGCAGCCATTGGTACGTCCTGATTGCGAGCCACACGACTACGCTAAGTCTAGCTACGAGCTACACAACTCCGCTCAATCAGAGGTACATTGTCGTCGATAAAACCAACAGGTTCAGCAAGAGTAAACTATATTTTTGAATTGTATGACCACATGAAGGAAACTCAATTGTAATCTAGCACATACAGGAAACTTTTGTACGCACTGATTGTCAACTTACATATATTTTTTTGTTAATAGACTAGTAAAAATTTCGTACTTGTTTTATTGTTGTACTGATTTACAGGAGTAAACATTATTTGATTAGCAATTATTATTGGATAGTTTGAATTTTTATCTTAATTAAACAAAACATTCTGGTGTCCGGTCAAATTTACAATTTCTAAAAACCTTTGCTTGAAACATAAATAAATCTGAAACTAGCAAGGCGGTCCAAAGGACTCCACACGGCTCTTTACTGAATAGCCTGGGCATTCGATCACGAACTTCAGGCGTTACAAGTTGACCATGTGCAGGCTAGTTTTGATAGATCCACGACAATATTTTTCTATTTGTTTCAATTAAAGTGGTTCTAATATATGTTTGTTTTTGAATCAATGTAGTGTGAGAATCTGCGAAATCCTTCTTGTTTGCTGATTATGTACGTTTTAATTGTTATTATCATTCTCAGTCAGACTTTCTTTACATTTCTAGATGTCTTGAAAAAGGAAATAAATCTTTCCGAAAGCTCGTCCATATAACAAAGAGTATATACACTGTGTCCGTAAAGTATGAAACAAATTCATTTTTAGCTAAACAGGTCATTTTAAGAAATAATCCTGAAACACGTCGATTTTTTATGTTAATTTACCGTATTTTAAAAAAATAATCTAATATACAGGGTGAATTACGTTCGAGTAATGACGTCACCGTCATTTTTTTTAAATGGAACACCCCCATTTTGTCTCAATTTTCGGATTACTCTAGCTGAGCTGATTCCAAAAATGTATCACATGTTGATTCCAAATGGTACAGGGTGGACAAAAATACAATAGTTTTGTGTGTGCTCATAAAGTAACGCGTAACATTCTTCATTAGGTAAATTAACAATATTATCAAAAATACTATTGTCTAGCGGACAGAATATGCTGGAATACATGACTACATGAATACATGACTTTACTGATACTAAACTGATTGAGTCAGTACATAAAAAGTTTCTGAGACAGTGCGCATTTAAAATGGGTATTGTCCGTGAGGACTTCCACATTGACTACGCATTCATTGAACAATCATTAGTCATCCGGTCTCTGGAAATTCGTAGAACTTTTTTTATTTCTGTTTCTTATTCAAAATTGTCAATGGTCTGATCGACTGTAATTACATTCTGACACAGTTGAGGTTCAACACACACTTTAGAACTCGAGATCGGAAATTGTTTTTAATTCAATTTTATCCCAACAACTACACCTATCATAGCCCCTTAGCAAGACTACCTCGGAATTTTAATGATATTCATGGTTCTTTTGACCTATTTGATATTACGCTTACCCAATTCAAGAATGGATTGAGATCCGTATTAGAAATGCAAAATATATAATAATTTAAGGAAATTTATTCAAAATTTTTAGGAAATTCTATATAATATATTTAATGAAACTTAGACCTAGTTATATTTATCATTGTACTTATGTAAAAATGGTTTATTCGTATAAATAAATAAATAAATATAAATGTTCGAACTGCAGCCCTTGCTGTATTTGACAGTAACCCAAACGGTGTACAAATTCTTGTTGAACCTTTTGTATGGTTTCTTGCGTAATATTGTTTATTTCTGTTCGAATTTTCTCTTGTACATCTGCAATATTTGCTGGTTTCGTTTTATAAATAACATTCTTCAGATGGCCCCACAGAAAATAATCCAAAGGATTTAAATCTGGTGACCTCGCTAGCCATACAGTGGGTCCACGTCTACCAATCCACCTGTTCGGAAAAATTTCTTCTAGGTACCTTCTAACATCTACAGCATAATGTGGAGGTGCACCATCCTGTTGAAACCATAAACTTTCATCAAAACCTCCAGGATTACGTCTGCTGGGAAACAAATTACGTAAAGTAGGTACGAGATACCCCCTTAAAAACTCAAGGTACGTTGCCCCGTTTAAATTACCTTCGAAAAAGTAGGGCCCTGTCTCTTAAGATTACCTTTGAGGGTATTGTGTATGATGCTCACGCATCCAGTGGGGTTTTCTTTTGCCCAGTATCTACAATTCTGACGGTTAACCTCACCATTTAACATGAAAGTGGACTCATCAGAAAAAATTATGTTTTGTATCAAGAGAGGGTCTCGGTGACATTTATCCATCATTTCTTCGCAAAATTGGAGTCTTCTATCGGGATCATCTTCGTTTAATTCTTGCACAAGTTTGATTTTATAAGGATGCCATTTTTCAAGCTTCAATAGTTTGTGTACCGTTGTTTTGCTAACACCGATATAGCGACTAACTTTACGAACAGAAGTGTGCGCATCTTCTTCAAAACTCAGTAAAACATCTAATGCTGTATCAGCATTTGCAGGGGGACGACCTGATTTGCGTACATTTTCAACATTACCAATTTCTCGAAATTCCGTTTCAATCTTACTGACTGTTGAACGCGTTATAGGTCTTTCTGGATATTTATCATTAAACAAATTGCACACTTCCATCTGAGTTCGCGATCTGTCTCCATACCCAATCATCATAAGTATTTCAATTCTTTGTTTTACACTTAACTCCATTTCTACTTCCAATTAAATCTAAGCAATCATTCGAATATTCACGAATACCAAAAATATTGTAGTACTAAACTGTCACTGAACATCAATAAATTACTAAACAAATAATGACATTTTCCAAAAAAGTAGACGACTATGTTTATTATAAATAGATAAGAAATATTTTTTGTCATATTCTGTCTGCTGGACCACAAGTACCAAACATGTTTGGAAACAGCTCATTTTTATTACTCTAAACATGTAGCAAACTACGGGGTGTTACATTTAAACCAATTGCCGCTAGACAATAAGTATTTTTGATAATATTGTTAATTTACCTAATGAAGAATGTTACGCGTTACTTTATGAGCACACACAAAACTATTGTATTTTTGTCCACCCTGTACCAATTGGAATCAACATGTGATACATTTTTGGAATCAGCTCAGCTAGAGTAATCCGAAAATTGAGACAAAAAGGGGGTGTTCCATTTAAAAAAAATGACGGTGACGTCATTACTCGAACGTAATTCACCCTGTATATTAGATTATTATTTTAAAATACGGTAAATCAACATAAAAAATCGACATGTTTCAGGATTATTTCTTAAAATGACCTGCTAAAAATGAATTTGTTCCATACTTTACGGACACAGTGTATATATATATATATATATAAATATAAAAAAAAAATATATAAATGGAAATGCTTTAGTTCTCAGCACAATAATATTTAGCTCTATACTAATAAAAAAAAGAGAATTCGTGTCTCTTCCAGCCAAACCGAAAGTCCTGAAAAATCATAATGTGGCATATTACGTTTTGTTCGACAAGTTTCAGTTTGATATCTCAAAAATGAGCAATAGAGTGGTGTTAATTATATCGTTTCAAAACGGTATAGTCACCGATTTATTATTCCGAAGAGGGCCTTCACTCACTCCAATGTGTTTATTTTTATTTCAATTTCACGGGAATTTTCCCATCACGCACATCGGAAATTATATTGAGAACCATTCAAGCTAATCGTCGTTGAAAATATCAATTTGTTCTATTTCAGATTTACCGCTGGCAAAATATTTTCTTTGGATGAGGACTGTCCTAATTGAACATTCGATGACAGCGACAAAATCGATATGAAGGAATATTGCATAAAACAAAATTTCAATGTATTTTTGTATCTAATTGATTTGAATTTATACTCTAGTCATAATATACAGCTGAACCATTGTAACTTGGCAGTCGGATCTGAGTAATGAACCTCATTTTATCTACGTTTTTATTCGTTAATACTGGGATTTATCTAAGCTATGGATTCACGAAGATCAGAAAAAATATAGGCGAATATAGTTTGATATGAGAATCCACTTTCTGCAAATATATAATTTTGTAGTTTCACACTATTTACAACACAACTGACCATTATCAAAATCCACTGTATATGATCCCTCTTTATCTTCGAGCAATGCGTCGTTTCTCATTACTTCAGTATTTATTCTCCGGATTGACCTTTTAATGTGATAATAAAATTCATCAAGGAAAGGTACCTTTTCCATATATTCGTTTTCGAAGTTTTTGGAATGCTCACATCTTGATTTCCAGTGTACGACAGTTAAATGATTGAAAAACTCGTCGCAAGATTTAGCTTCCCAAACTAATGCTATAGTATTGATCTCAGGATGTAGTATTCTCAAAACTCAACCCACTGGTTATTAATCGAATCATTGAAGCAAAAACAAAATAAAGTAATTCTCTGAACCTACCAAAACAGCTCAGATTATAGTTATTTAAGAAAAGCGTTTGTTATATTCAATTTTTCATAATTAGAATCATAATTGATGGGGTAGATGATTTTTCGAACACCAAATTCTGCTTTTTTTATATTAAGTAGAGTTTTTGAAAAAAAAATAATATTTTTTGTATTTTGATCTCTTTATCTTATATTAATGTCATCAGGGGTATTGAATTATAAAAAAGAAAAGAAAATTATCAGCGAGGTTCTTTCCAAGTGAGTTTTTGAGGTCGCTGATTACGAATTTCCTATCAGAATTGAGATTTATTTGATTGTTTCCTGTAAATTTTTAAAGAAATGTGGAGTCTTCATTGATGAAGTTTTTCAGGAGGTTTTTCTAGATGATGGTCAGAAAATATCCATTTGAAAACATGTGCATGAAATAAAATAATATTTGAATTTGGGAATCGTTATATTTTTTATTCAGTCAAAAAAAAAATCACGTAGAAATACAGAAAATCCCAATAAAATTGTTCCATCCAATATCAATTGCAGAAGCTGTTTCTATAGGGAGCGAATAAAAACTCACTTCGCTAACACGAGCGTATATGCGAAGAAACTGAACGAAAAATAATCTGCACTACTCGTAAACATTTTCCCGTCGGCAGACGGTACATCAAAAGAGCCGATAGTCCACGTGGACGAGAGTGAGCGCTGTCAGTTTATACAACCGATTCGTCTGGACCAATCAAGTTGGATATAATGCTGGCAGCTGTGTCTCTACGAAGAGGAGTCATAAATCACGCGTTATATTTGTGTTTCAGTAGCTCTGAAAGATTAAAAACCAGTAGCGTCTATGGTCTTGGTGTGTGCCGATCGAAATACGTTTTAGGATATAATAATAACCTACATCAAACAATGAAAGAAATTATTTTTCGTTATTTATGTATTTGTATAAATAAAAGCTTGTCTTTAATTTTTTTTCATTTTTCATTATTTATGAAGTATTTTTAAAATCTTAGAATATCTAAATAAAATTAGTTATCTCCGCCACTGCTGCTCACACGATTTCGCCGCAAGACTTTTCTATGCTTCTGCAATTGATATTGGGAAAACTATACAACTAATTCAAAACTGGACAAGAATTGGTTTCAATTCTCATTGGAATTCGTGACTTGAAAGTCTTCTTTGTCGTCTATTGGTAAAAAAATTCCACAGTCGTTTCCACTGCAAACAAAGCATGCAATAAAGACCACCCTTTCTACGTCCACGTCCTGGATCACGTCCAGATTTGCAAGAGCAAAAAATTAAAAATTTTGTCTGCAGGCAGCTGATTCTGCAGATTACGCCGCTTCTGTAGATGAAACGGAAACACTTTTCTGTTTTTTCGAAGTGCAAGTAACCGCAGCTTCGCCATAAAATCCTATGAAACCACTCTGAGATTTCCTGTCATCAATGATACTTGCATATGAAGCATCTGTATACATAAAAATTTTCACTTCACTGTCTTCATGTATACCAACGTCTTCCTTGCTGATCCTTTCAAATATCTGAATATATGATTCACCATATTCAAATGAACTTCTGTAGGGTTCGAACTAAATTGTGATAGGGCATTGACAGCAAACATTATATCTGGTCTTGTACCCGCTGCTAAATACAACAGACTACCAATTTTAGACTGATACTCTGTTTCATCAGTTTTTTCATCTTCTGCTCTTGCCGCTTGTGGTTTTGCTCCGCAATCCATTGGAGTTGGTGACGGTTTTCAGTCTGACATTTGGTATTTATCAAGTATTTTCAAAATGTACAGCTCTTGACATAAAGTGACTCGATTTTCGAACCATGAAATTTGGATTGAGAGAAGTCTGGGTGTACCAAACTAAGTAACTTCGAAATTTTCTTTGAGTAAATCCTCAACTTCCTGGACTCTCTTCATTTCAGATCCAAGAACTAACAGATGGTCAACATATATGGCAACCACTTGTCCTCCGTCTTCTGATACAAACATGCAAGGATCTATTGAAGATTGTTTCAAATTTATTTCCTTCAGTACAGAAATCAACTTTTGATTACACTGCTTCGGAGATTGTTTGAGACCATAGATACTTCTCTTCAAGTGACACACTCTCCCTGGTTCAGTCTTCAACCCCTCAGGTATCTTCATATATACATCAAAGTCAATATCACCATTCAAAAATGCAGTTTTGATATCAAATTGTCTTGCTATCATATTCCATTGAATGCAGTGCGCTAAGAGGATTCTGATTGTATCGTAGCGAGCCACAGGTGGAAATGTTTCATCGTAATCAAACCCTGATATCTGACTGAAACCCTTAGCAACTAACCTTGCTTTGTATCTTATGAATGATCCATTTTCCGAAAGTTTCTTTTTGAAAATCCACCGACAGCCAACCAAGCAAGCTTCTGGTGGTTTCTCGACAATATCCCAAACATTATTTTTGTCCATTGATCGTAATTTTTCACCTATGGCTTCGATCCATTCTGTTGATTCAATACAAGGAACTGCGTCAGAGTATGATGTTGGTTCATCCAATGCTAGTTTGCAGTAATTTACAAGATACTTTGGAGGAAAATGATGACGAAAACTTTTTCTAACTGATGAATAGGAATCTGACGCTTCATAAATATCCGTGACAGATACATCCGATTGTGATGGGGCTGAATTGAACTCGATTCCTCCGTCACTTTGGCTTGATGTGAATGGTGTGTCTAATGACTTTTAGAACACGTCATTCTGTGATCTCTTGAATGGATGAATTTCGATCACTCCACCTTCTTGTTTGAATTTTTAGTCCCGTGAGATGACAATTTTTCCACCTGTCCAGAATCGGTACCAATCATCTTTTTCTCAATATTCAACCATCTCTTGAACGCAGCTTACTTACTACCAGATTTCCTATCTTCTTTGTTGATATGGATATAAGCTCCATGTCCAAAACTTCTCAGATGAGATATAAACGGCTTTTGACCAAAAAACATTTCGAATGATGTTTTCTCGTGAAATGAATGGAGTAGTCGATTCTCAACATAAACTGTATGAGCTACTGCCTCTGCCCACAGTGATTGTGATAATTGTGAGTCAATCAAACTGGTTCTAGCCATGGTGTTGATAGTTCTATTCAGTCGTTCAGCTAAACCATTTGTTTCATGAACTCTTCGTATAGAATTCTCAACTTTTATTCCATTTGTCCGGAAAAAATCTTCCAGAGACTTTGATTCATATTCTCCACCATTATCGCTCTTGAAAGCTAGTACTTTCTTCCCAGTTTGTCGTTCCATTCTAATCACATAATCCTTCACGTTTTGCTCCACTTCAATTTTATGAGTTACGAATGCAACTTCAGTATATCTGGAGTATTCATCAATAAAGGATACATAGTAATAACTTCCCCGAATTGGGGGCGTAGAAAATGGACCTACAACATCAGAATGAACTTTTTGCAAGATATCGTCACAAGTATTACCGGTTTCTTTAGAAATCTTTCTTGTTGACTTTGATTCTTCACAGGCATGACAGTCAAGTTTTTTGCGATTTCTTGGTATGACATGAGAATCAGCCACAACCTTCGTAAGTTGATTGAATTCACTAACTGTTAAATGTCCCAATCGACGATGACACGTAGCAACACTTACATTTATGACATCAGTATTGGATTCAATATTTACTTGTTGAAATATCTGCTCCTTATTGTCAGAAACAACCCATCCAACTATTCTCCCATTCTTCCATAAAGTAATATCTTTTTTGTTGCCTTCTATAGAAATTCCATTAGCTTTGATTCTTTCCCATGATAGAAGAGAACATTTTTATTCAGGGGAGTACAAAACATCATGAACAGTAACATCTTTCACTTCATTTGTCGGCGAAAGCGCTTTCAATTCCACCCATAGAGAAACTAAAAATAAAGAGAGTTGTCAAACCTGCAGTAAAAGTTGGCACCACGTTTAGACAGTGGCGACATATCTCGCAACTGGCCGAACTAAGTACAGTTGGTAAAACTGATTGAGATAAGGCGGGTTTTTCAAATGTGTCACTTTTATATGATTGATATGGTATATATTTTATAAGTGATCAATTTGCCATTCTTGTATTCCATATGAATGGTTGTATCATATGGAATACAGGAATGGCAAATCGATCACTAATAAAATGTATACAGTAATCGATTCGTAGAATCTGTTAGTTCATTCGTGGTTAAAATAAAGTTTCAAAGTAAATCTTTATTTCATGATATCAAGAACAAAATTAAAGATCTTATAAAACAAGAATAATAAGTTGAACACTATAAAAACACATTTTATTGTATCTAGGACAAGGTACAACTACAGACAAAACAATAATAAAACTCCGGAAAACAACAAAATTAAAAATATTCTTCAGTCTTCATCAAATCAACCAAAATAAAAACAAATTACATTTACAACAAACCTTCAATAATTTTGTTCATTTATTAGCACAAAGGAGAACGAGTAGGTATACTTAACAAATACTCCAGTTTGATGATAATCTTCGTACTTCCTCAAATGGTGATAGGAAATGGAAACTGATGGACGGAAATAAGTATCAGTTTGTGAACAAATTTCTGCAACTGATGGATGGAAATAAGTATCAGTTTGTGAAAAGCAGCTTATATTTTACCTTGTGAAAGAATATTTCGAGGAATTTCAGCGTCAACTCGAATAACAAAACATTCCATTTTCGACGTTGGGTTCATAATTCAAGTCCATAGTATAATTTCTATAATTAATTTTTCGATGACAATTAACAGTAGAATTATTCTGAAATTATTACGTGTTTTGTCATTTTCTGACAAATGTCGAAATTGGAAAATTATCATGTCAGTCGTCTGTTTATTGCGGGCAGCGCCTCCATGCGCGACTGGCCGTACCAAAAACTTGGTGGTCAAGATCGCCAATGTATCAAACAGTCTCTTTATTTTTAATTTGTCTATGATTCCACCTCTCCAATATGAGTGACATTTATTCTCTTATCATTTCCAAGTCTAATGAAACTATTGTACGGACGGAGATTCATAAAGCTATCCTTATTACCAGACATGTGTGATGTTGCACCGGTATCAAAAATCCATTTGGAACTGTCATGATTTGCAAGTGCTGCGAAATATGCTATATCTTCTTCATCGGAGTCACAAACCAAATGGGCATTATCGAATTTCTTCGGTTTATTGCGACAATTCTTGATAGAGTGACCTTTGTACCATTTTTTGTGCTCCTTACCAAAAGAACATTCCATAAAGACTTTCTTCTGTCTTTGTTTATTCTGACTGACAACAAAAGCTCCACTCTCCTCAACTGGAGTAGATGTTACGGATAATTCCATCAAACGTGAACACACATCATCATAAGTCAGGTTTGTTTTCGTCTTCAAATTATCAACTATGTTGTCCAGTTCATCTGGTAGAGAGAGTAGTGAGAAATAATGATCCTTTTGCTTTGGCAGACATGGCTAACGGACGTAGAGCAGCTTCCAGCGTATCATTTCCTTTATCCTGAGATTTATCTGCTGTTCTTTCGACTAACCTTGCCCAGAGTTCATTATACTTGGAAATATGCTCAGGAATGTTGAGCTTGGATCCACATTTGATTCCGACTAAAGATTTAACCAGAACATGTAGAGAATATTCACGTCTTTTGTCGTAAATATCATTGAGAGCTTTCCACATGTTATAGGCATCAGTATAACACGTTATTTGGCTCACAATGTCGCTATTGACATTGAGAAGTATGAAAGCTTTGGCCAAAGAATGCCTGTATCGCCAGATTGGACGTGGACTAGCAGCTGGATTCTTCTCTTCGGCAGACACTATCTCCTCTAGATTATTCAATTCCATGTATGAAAGCATCATTGTCTTCCATGCGTGATAATTTATTTTACCATGTAACCTTCCGAATCTGGGAAATTTATCCATTCTTGACTAGAATAATTAATTTTTACTCTTGAATTTCCACTTTCACGAATATCTTTATTTCTATTATTTTCAGCGTAGAGTTGGGCCCATAACCTTTTGTAAATTGATGAAATATTGAAGAGTAATGATGAGAAGCTCTGAAGTTTTTTATTCGAAATAATTAAATGTCAATTAAGAAAATAACATAAGTATCACAGATACGAGTCAAAATAAAACATATGATGAATACAGATCACTGCTTGATTCAACAGTGTCTACGGTTAACACTTCTCTTTGAGGGCTATGTCCATTAAATTTTATTAAATATATATATATATATATATATATATATATATAATATATATATACAGGGTGTAACTTAAATGATGTCATTGATTTCAGGGGGTGATTCCTTGTCATATTTCGTGGAAAAAAACATATAAACGGGTGTCCTAACTCGCTCCGTTTCCGAGTAACGGGGTGTCCAAAGTTTAATGAAAAATCGGTGTTTCATGAATTACTCAAAATTCTTCTGGCCAATTTTGATTAAACTTCGTGTGTGTTTTATCTGTAATGCGATGCTTCTTGCCATGAAATGAGATTCTAAATTCCGTTTCCAGTGGTGTCGCAGAGGGTAAGCAGATTGATATTTACGATAATAAATATTGTACGCTAATATTTTTGCTGAGTTTGATATTATTTGAAATTAATGGCTAAACAGTGGCATAGAAATGGGGGGTTACGATCATTTTGTGAAAATGTGTTCTGCTATTCGTCGCCATTTGAACAAACTGTGCAATGAAAATCTGTTTGGTTTGGCAAGTACATGGAAGAAGTATTCAAACTGCTAGTTTATGTCTAATTTATTCGGAAAACAGCATAGGTAATAATGAAAAATAATTAAAGCAGATGCTCAAAATGGGAACCTTCACTTGCAATACAAGCATCTAGTCTCCTTCTAATTAACTGCCGCACACGTTCAAAAAGTCCTGGGGTGTTGCGTATGACATTAGAATTATTCATAATTCTATTCCTCAAGTCATTGTCATCGACAACTGGTGTCGCATGAACAAGCGATTTAAGATAACCCCAGGAGAAATAATCCAGAGGGTTCAAGTCTGGAGATCGTGGTGGCCACGGTTGAGGTCCCCCACGACCTATCCACTGGTGAGCAAAAGTATCATTGAGATATTCACGAGCGGTTACACTGAAATGAGCAGGTGCCCCGTCGTGCATAAACCACATATTTCACCTTACTAGCAAAGGTACATCCTGTAACAATTCTGGCAATGTTACTTCTAGAAATTGTCTGTACGTCACACCATTGAGTCGAAGAGGAAGAAAATGCGGCCCTATCAGATGATCGCCACAAATTCCCGCCCAGACGTTGACCGAAAACTTCTGCTGAAACCCACTTTCTACAATGGCATGAAGATTCTCGTAGTCCCAAGAATGATTGTTGTGAAAATTTATGATGGCATCCCGTGAAAAACTTGCCTCATCTGTGAATGAAATTTCAGACGTGAAATTGCGATTGTTTACAATTTGTTGACGAAACCACTGACAGAACTCCAATCGTCTAGAAAAATCTCTTGGTAACGGTGCCTGCACCCGTTGTTTGTGGTATGGATATAATAAATTCGTATGCAGAACCTTCCAAACACTTTGATGACTGACATGGAACTGTGAAGCTAATTTCAGGGTACTTAATGATGAATTGTTGTCAACTTCTTGGAGAATGGCTTCCTCTAACTGTGGTGACATTATTGTCCTCGGTCTACCAGGACGCTCAGCCTGTTCAGTTACAGCTCCAGTTTCACACAGTCTTGCATGTAACCTGGTGAAAGTTCTTCCTGCTGGAATATCTCTGTTCAGATATCGTTCTCGATAGAGTCGACGGGCTCCTGCAGCATTTTCATCTGCAAGTCCATACACAAAATGCATCTGCGCTAATTCGCGGGTGTTCATATTCACTTGATAGTATGTAAATAATCGTGTTTGCATGCACGCTCAATTCCACGATACTTGTGACTTGCACCTACTGTGTAAAACAATCAGAATTTTCTTATCGCTGGTATCAGTTTTAAATTCTACGATAAAACTGAAAGAGAAACTATAAACATCATGTCAAACAATCAAGAATTTCGTACAACCAGTGTCGTGGGTAAATAATTTTTCACTTTGAAAATTAATGTCATTCCGGTGAAAATGTCACAAGTTATATCAACCTTTCCTGAAAAAAAATTCATATAAACGTGTGTCCTAACTTGCTTCGTTTCCGAGTAACGAGGTGTCGAAGTGTTACCATAAAATAGGTTTTTCATTAATAACTCAAAAGTCTTTTCGCTGATTTTGATGAAACTAGGTATGTTTGTTAGCAATAACAAGGGGCTTCTTTTCATGAAATTAGTTTACGGATTAAAATTCCAGTGTCGTCACAGAGGGTTACCTCAATGATATTCATGGTAAACATCAAAGTAAAAATTGATTATGTAGTAACATAAGGGAAAAAAATATTTACTTTTAAATTGAATACATCTCAAATCCTACAAGGTTAAAATAACTTGTGACATTTTTACCGGAATGACATTAATTTTTTAATTGAAAAATTATTTACCCACGACACTGGTACCACGACACCAGTTGTCGATGACAATGACTTGAGGAATAGAATTATGAATAATGCTCATGTCATACGCAACACCCCAGGACATTTTGAACGTGTGCGGCAATCAATGAGAAGGAGACTAGATGCTTGTATTGCAAGTGGAGGTTCCCATTTTGAGCCTCTGCTTTAATTATTTTTCATTATTACCTATGCTGTTTTCCGAATAAATTAGACATGAACTAGCAATTTGAATACTTCTTCCATCTACTTGCCAAACCAAACAGATTTTCATTTCACAGTTTGTTCAAATGGCGACGAATAGCAAAACACATTTTTACACTCAAATTATCGTAACCCCCCATTTCTACGCCACTGTTTAGCCATTAATTTCAAATAATATCAAACTCAGCGAAAACATTAGCGTACAATATTTATTATCGTAAATATCAATCAGGTTACCCTCTGCGACACCACTGGAAACAAAATTCACAATCCAATTCCATGACAAGAAGCATCGTATTACAAATAAAACACACACGAAGTTTAATCGAAATCGGCGAAAAGAATTTTGAGTAATTCATGAAAAACCGATTTTTCATTAAATTCGGAAACGGAGCAAGTTAGGACACACGTTAATATGAAATTTTTCTCATGAAATATGACACGGAATCACCCCCTGGAATTATATATATATATATATATATATATATATATATATATATATATAATATATATAATATATATAATATATATATATATATATATATTATATATATAATATATATATATATATATATATATATATATATATATATATAGATATCCATCTTCAAACATTAAGACATCATTCCACCTTATGGCCTCACCTAGAAGGAGTCACGCTGGCATTAGTTTTGCTCGTGAATATTCATACTACTCAGTACTTCTGGCGACATCTAGAGATTTGAAGTCTCTATTATAAGATTTAAGATATACATTTTTTTACTATTCACATATCATTGATACATCTCACCAAAGTTCTATGATTTTGGCGTCATATATATTAATTTTTATCCATATATAAAACATTCTAGCCTCATGCGGTGTTGCCACATGTTAATAGTATTCTCACCAGTTTGTGTATCATCTCCATGCATAAATCAGTTGTGTTGTGTACCTTATAGAATGATCATGGATAAATCATCGTGAAGACAAAAAGGAATTGGAAATATTGTACACAACAGATCGAGTTCAAAACTTTATAATATATTTAAAAGTAGGAATAAATATCTGAGGGTTGTTTAAAAACTCCAACAGTTTTTTGTAAACATCAAAATTTGTTGCTATTTGACTGCGGTATTTTAAATATTAAACTGCATTTTTTTCGAAATTGAGATATAATAAATTAAACACTTAATTGAAGAATGTGTATTTTACAGATGGGAATCAATCGGAAGCCAACTAGGAAAATCCAAAAAAGTACTTAAAAATATCGATAATCTATACATACAATGTCACACATAAAGTTTGCAACATATGGAAGTTTTTTTTATTAATAGATATAATGAAAATTTGACTCCGCAGTTAGTTTGTGCTTGAAAAATGAGTAAAAAACAGCCTCTTTCCTTTTGTCATGTGCTACTCTAATCCTGTCAAATTTGTAATTTTTTTCGAAAATCCTCAAAAAAACGTTTTTTTTTTGGGGAATTTCGGAAAATGACAAACAAAAAAGTTGCTCAATTTCCAATTTTATACCTTTGCTCCAAATTTGGGCTCTCCGCAGTTAGTTTGTGCTTGAAAAATGAGTAAAAAACAGCCTCTTTCCTTTTGTCATGTGCTACTCTAATCCTGTCAAATTTGACATTTCTTTCCGAAAATCCTCAAAAAATCTTTTTTTTTTGAAATTTTAAAAAATGACAAACAAAAAAGTTGCTCAATTTCCAATTTCATACCTTCGCTCCAAATTTGGGCTCTCTACTGTCAGTTAGACTTTTTTCCAATTTTTTTAATTTTTCGATATAAGAACGATTTTCACTTTGTCTTGTGTGGATAACATTGTACATAAAACTTATTCGTGAATTATAAATTTACGAAAATCTGTACACAAAACAACTCGATTTATTAAACGCAATACTTTGACATTAACCAAAACTAAAAATTTGTTTCAAAAGCCTACTAAGGGAAAATTTTATTTCGATTCGATCAATTGTACTTTTTTATTCTTGTATTGTTTGAAATCACGAAATTTTATATCATGTTTAGTACAAATCGCTAGAACGAAAGTCTTTCGAATAGTTATGGAACTGTAGGTCATTGTTTAGTTTACAGAAAAGTATGATATTTCGGGTTTGTTTGTAACTTAATTATTGGTCAAAAACATGATCAAACCGGATTGAAATCTATTTAAATAAGAAATACGAGTGAAATAAGAATGGAAAAAAAAAAATCATTCGATTACTGATATATTAACGTCCATATATTGAAAATCCGAATCAGTTTCACAATGAAATGAAAAAACCAGATGAACTTTGCAACAACAAAGACGAATTTCTGGACGTGCATTTTTTTTTCTGGTAACAGGCCAATGTGAGTATTTTCTGGGCAAGATATGACATTGAAGTCTCGTATTCATCAAAATCGTGAAATTTGAATCATGTTTCGTTCGAATCGGTAGAGCAAAAGATTCGAAAAATAAAAATAAAATGGAAACAAGTCGAAGTGACAGTAGGGAGTCCAAATTTGGAGCAAAGGTATGAAATTGGAAATCGAGCAACTTTTTTTGGCATTTTCCAAGATTTCCAAAAAAACCTGTTTTTTGAGGATTTTAGAAAAAAATGTCAAATTTGACAGAGGTAGAGTAGCACATGACAAAAGGGAAGAGGCTGTTTTTCACTCATTTTCCAAGCACAAACTAACTGGTTTCATCATATCTATTAATAAAAAAACTTCCTTATGTTGTGAACTTTATGTGTGACACTGTATATCATTAATAACATGTCCTGACATACTGATTCACTTAAGGTCAATCAATACCCAGACCAAACCACTGGATCTGAAATGATGTAGGTAAAACCACATATATGAAAAAACAAAGAAACATGTATTCCGAGGTTTTCGACTATTCAACCCTAAAGTGTAGGAAGAGGGTTGAATGTTTGTGTGAGAGTACCGTTAGTTTCTTTGGAATTTTCAGTTTGACATATACCGTATAACAAATTTCAATAAAAAAAAATCTGAATATACCTGATGTCACAGAAAGTGCTACCAGCTACCAGTATGTTTTTAATATATTTGGATAGACGTCTTTATTGCGAGTTCAACGATGTAATATTTTCTATGACTAACCTATACCAATAACTGAGATATTGCTGGTAAACCTGAGGTACCTGCTATATTATCAAATAACATGTCCTGACTAACTGATTGACCATTGTTGAGCCAAAACCGCTGAAAGTATGAGATGTAGAGACTCTCTGAGAGGGATTTTCCAGAATTCAATTGCAGAGTTGAAGGTACCCCCTGAATATTTGAAAAATATGTATACATGGAACTGTTGATGTGAAAGATGGCAAAATATGTAAAGCAAAAAAGACACTTCACTGAATGATTTTCACTAAATTGGGTTTATAAAACCACGACACGTGTTTATCTATACAATAGCTCCTTCAGAAGGAGATAATATATATTACCTCCATTTTTAAATTTCATTGATAAATTAGAAGTGTTGATCTGGCGTCATTTAATGAAATTGTATTTTCGGGTGTTTCGATTTTTTTGTATGCAATGAAAAAAAAATTTGAAACAGTTCCATTTCGAAATACAACTGGGCTAGATGAAGCGATACGAAGAAAGACTTAGATATATGAAATATGAAAAATATATTCCAGCTAGTTTATTCACCTACTGTATTGGAAAAATACCAAAAAAAGTTTGAACATCCAATTGCAAAACGGTGGAATTTTCAACAACAGAGATATTATTCTAATTTTTAATCGTCTATTGTCCATTCGTTTAATATATTTTCCTGCCCATCTCATACATCTCACAAGTCATTCCGCTTAGGATATTTTCGTTTATAATTTTGATATTTGTCTGTATTCTATTTTTAAGTTCTTGAATATCTCTCAGAGTCGTTTTGTTAAGCCATTGCTCAAGATACCTAAGGGTGCGAGTTCGTTGATCGTGCGGCCAGTTACTAGAACCATCTGATTACTTGAATCATAACTGTAAATAGGCAGTACAATATTCAGAATAAAACCGTCAAGTAAGTCATAGCAATATTGATTCTGAAAGTATAAATAATTAGTCTATTGCCCCTCCGATTCATCCATAAGCATTTATTATTTGAGTTAAGTATAACAAATATTCCATCGTTGCTCGGTAAAAAATAAAAGTATTCATCCAAAATGCATATACAAAGGAAAAATTATCAAACGATGATTGATTTTTTTTTCAATTTAATTTTATTTGTTTTCATTTTCACATAGTTTCTTTCCAGTTTTTTATTATTATATTATATTATCATACAACCACTGCTTTTAATCAACATGCCATACCGGTAACCATTTCAATCATTGGCCTCTTTGATACTCGAATAGCATTTTTAAGTTTAGGGTTCACTAATGCTCACACTAGAAATATAAAATAATAAAATGATTGATAAAAAAACATTCAAAGACGGGCTTTTATTCAAATGCACTAAAAAATTAAAAATAATCACTTTGGATGTGTGACGTAGGTTATTCTATAGATTCAAAAGCTTGTCGCGCAAAGTTTTCAGTTCGAAACGAAAGCATCTCTATCTATGTATTTTTGTTGAAGCATCGTTATTTTTCCTGGAAACCATCTAAAGATTAACTTATCCGCCATCTTAGAGTTACCATCTTCAATTTATGAATTTCAACTGAAAATCAATAATCCTCGACTTAATTCATAATATTCGACCCAAAAACCCCGACATACCAATTTTGAATCGAATCGAGCAATAATTACAAAACTCGTCCGTCATCTTGAATTTGGGAATTTTCATGAAAAATACATCATATCCGACCCCAAAAACCCCCACATACCAATTTGAATAGAATCGGACAATTAACACAGAGATCATAGGCCATCTTAGAGCCGCCATTTTGATTTTATGAATTTTGAATGATAAATCATCGACCCTAAAAACCCCCGAATACCAATTTTGAATCGAATCGGATCATAAACTTAAGTCTCGTCCACCATCTTGTAGCGCCATTTTGTTTTTATCTCTAACAAAAATTCCATGAGCCGCCATTTCAATTTCATACATCATGATGTCCGACTCCGAAAATCCCTTTTGACTTAATTTTAAAAATTCATAATTTCCGACCCCGAAAACCCCCACATACCAATTTTGAATCGAATCGGAACATGATCACAAAACTTGTCCGTCATCTTGAATTTCTGAATTATTACAAAAAATTCATAATCTCCGTCTCCGAAAACCCCCACATACAAATTTTGAATAGAATCGGACCATAATCACATAACTTCTCCGCCATTTTGGGCCGCCATCTTGAATTTATAAATTTTGACAAAAAATTCATAGTCTCCGACCCCGAACACAACCACAAACCAATTTTGTATCGAATCGTACCATAATCACAAGACTCGTCCGCAATCTTGGAGCCGCCATTTTGGATTTTTCTCTAACAAAAATTTAATAATGCATTGTCACAGGAATTATGGACACCTGCGAAATTTCAGCTTGATCGGATGTCGGCAAGTGCTCCACAAATGCATTACAAATTTTGTACCGGAAAGAATGACATAGGAATGAAGCAAGTTAAAAAAAAGCTTGTTGAAATTAAAATATATTGAAATGATTGAATAAATCCTGATATTTGGACCTGTGAAACTAAAGATTATCACTGAAGCATATATACTCAATTAACTTATAATAACATAAAACTGTATACATTTTTCTCGAAATATTTTTTCAGATAGGTTTGCCAAAGAGGCTATAAAGCATCGTAATAGCAATATATTACATGTTGCAATGTTGCCATATCATTTGAGTTTACAATATGCTTTCTTCGGATGAAATATACGTATAACTTAATTAGCAACATTGCCTCATGAAAAAAAAAAAAAAATTGTTCTTCTTCTTCTCTCATTTAACATTTTTTTTTTTTTGTCATATAGATTGGTACTATTCCTTCTGTTTTGTGGACAAAGCACATGGTTCTCCCTTGATTGTTTCATGTTTGGACAGATGACATTTGACACTTGACACTTCATGTCATGTATTACTTGTCAGCTACCATTTTCCTTTTTCAGTCACGCTTCAACCATGTGGTAATTATTGTGCCGTTTCAAATTTTAAAGTGTTAATTCAAGTATCTAAAACAATATGTGCGAGTGCCATTGTTTAGTTTTTATATATTACCAGTAGTGGGTCATAGTGATATGATTTTGAAAAGTCCTCAAACACGAAATGGTGTTTAGTTCGCTGTCTTCACTTAACCTCACCTTAGTAAGTTCTATAGATTTGTTTAAAATCGTATTTCACAATTGTGTTTTCTTTTTTCTCCACAGCTTGTCTTGATAATGAAAATAAACATTTTCGAAAGCTTGACTAAATAAGAAAGAGTTTTACTTTTTCTCATAGGCCATTATTTTGACTGCAACCTCAAGGAATATCCTTTCTACAAAGTTTATTTCAAATTCATAGTTATTTATATATATATATATATATATATATATATATATATATATGGTCAATCCGGTGAATAAAGACGAAGTAACAGTAAGAAGTAATAAGAAACGACTTATTGCTCGAAGATAAAGAGGGATCATTACAGTGGATTTTGAAAAAGGTCAGTTGTATTGTAAATAGTGTAAAATTACAAAATTATATATTTGCAGAAAGTGGATTCTCATATCAGTCTATATTCGCCTATATTTTTTCTGATATTCTTGAATCCATAGCTCAGATAATCCTAATATCAACGAATAAGAACGTAGATGAAATAAGGTTCATTACTCAGATCCGACTGCCAATTTGCAATATTTCAGCTATACAGTGCTTCTCAAAAGTCCTCTCCCCCCCTCTTATTTTTGGAACGATTATACATAAACAAGTGAGATTTGGAAACTGAATATTAAAGGTTGTAAACATCCCTACTGGTGATGATAGATGACGAAATCGTCAAAGATGACGTCACAAGGCCATTGTGACCAATAATTTTGAATGGAACCCTACGGCAAGCGACACCTCTTTTAAAAGGTATCGAAAAAACCTATTCAATGATACTAATTTTGTTTGTGTTTATGGCAGTTTTGGCAACTCGCTTTTAAAAAAACGCAAAGCTGTGATGAATTGAATCAGTTAATACTAAAATTCCAAATTTAAGCTCCGCCTCTGGATAGTTGTCCCTAATTCGACGTTTTTGTAATTGTCCAAGTTTTTGTACATTTAATAATTTGTGTATTGTTGATCGAACGTTTAACTGTTTCAGCAGCTTTTGGTACTTCTAATATTTTTGTACATTTCAATAATTTGTTAAACTGTTGTGAGCCAAACGTTTAAGTGATCCAGGAAGCGAAATGGTACGTGCTTTAGGTGATAAAGTAGCAGCGATCCTAATTCTTGGTGAAACTGGACAAAATACTCATGCAGCAGAACGCATTTTTAATGAGAGGTTTCCCGATCGCCCGGTTTCGAGGACTTATTTGAGGGAGATTCTTCGTGAGTTTGAAACAACGGGTAGCATTAATGATGCGAAACGATCTGGCAGACCACAAATTTCTGATGAGAAAAAAATGATATACTGGCAGAAGTAATAGGTAATCCTACTTCTTCAACAACTCACGTTGCATCTACCTGTGAATTCAGTCGAAGTATAGTACACAGGGTGTAGAAAAAAAACAAATTTCATCCATACAAATTAAAAATGGTTCATCAACTCTCAGACGACGACCCAGACCGAAGACTAGAGTTTTGTGAAAAAATGGAAACTAAAACTAACCAACAGACAGAATATGTTAAAACAATTTATTTCAGTGACGAAAGTACTTTCTATCTAAATGGAAATGTAAATACACAGAATGTGAGGTATTAGAGTGACGCAAATCCTCATGTGTTTCGTGAAACACATACCCAATTTTCCCAGAAGGTGAATGTTTGACTAAAGCTGTGGTGTAGGCATACATATTCTGTGAAGTCATGACCTTAATGAATCCTTGCACTCTCTAAGCGAGGAGGGCGTTTGTCCTGTGAGAGAGCTAAGAGTGAACTGCGAGTATTGATGAGTGCGCTGAATGTCAAGAGAATCCTTTCAAAATCCATACAGATTGCGCATCGCATTGGACTTGTTGTAGGGTGGGGATATTCCATTGAAATATTTCAGGAGAAGGGTATCTCGAATCAGTGTCACAGTTTATAGCTAAAGAAGCAGTTAGCTCACTTGGCGTCGGCACTTTGATCTTTATGTTCCCGTTTGTACACTGCGCAACTCTGATTTTCATCCCTCGCGCATACTGCGTGTTACTGTGTTACTAATACTGACATTTTTCGTATACTTCGAAGAGCGATAATCGCGTCCAGTCTTCTGCGCATCCTGAATTCTTTCCCTGTAGTGGATGTTACCTTGGAACATGCATTTGGGTCAAGTGAGCTAACTGCTTCTTTAGCTATAAACTGTGTCAGTGTCTCCTCCAGTGAGCTATTGAAAACAAGTTGGTGAAATGTATTCGTGTGATTGTGGTGAAGATTTCACTTGTAGTGATAATCTACGTCGGCATCAACGGGGTACTTGCCAGAGCGGTTCTTCAGTGAAACGAGTTAAATTGAACAATGGCGATGACTCCCCACCTGAACCACTCTATACATGTAATTGTTGTAATGTGATAATCCCATATGGTCAAGTCAATTCTCACAATAGAACACTCGCACATAGGACGAATTCATGTGTTCCCTTGGGCGGTGGTGTACACCTCATTAAAAATGCATTCAAATGTCGCATTTCTAGCTACAGAGTATCTAGTGAGAATATGTATACTGAGTACACACCGTTTTTCAATGATATCAAGCATAAAGTATTCAAGCTATTGGAAAAAAACATCAAACTGCACAGCTCCATCAAGGTCAACATGGAAGTGTTTGGAAGTTATATCATTCAAACCCAGGAATTGACAGACATCAAATCGTTCAATTCTCCCAATCGTATAGCAGATCGATCAACTGATTTGGATAGATTATTCGATGCGTTTCGTGACATTATATGTGGGAAAACCTTTCACAGAAGGGGATGTTAGAGTCAGAGACCACTGCCATCTCACGGGGAGAAAAAGATATCCAGCAGCGCACTCTGCATGTAATTTGAATTTAAAAATGCCAAATTTCATTTCCATTATATGCCATAATATGAGTGTTTATGATTGCCATATGTTCATTAATGAATTGTATGACGAAAAGAATAAGGTTGATGTTATTTCCCAAACTAAGGAAAAATTCATTTCGTTTACAAAACATCTCTACACACATAGCTATCAAAGTAAAGAAGGAAAAATTAAGATTTTTTTTTTGAAAATGAGATTTATAGATAGCTTCAAGTTCATGTCAAGTTCATTGGAGAAGTTGGGTGCAAATTTGAGTGATAAGCAATGTGTAGAGATGTTAAAATGTTTTCCCGATAAAAAAAAATTCAATTTAATGAGACAAAAAGGTGTTTTTCCATATAGTTTTTTGGACAACATCAATAAATTGGACCATCCCAATTTACCGACAAAAAAATCAGTTTTATGACAATTTGAATAAGGAACATGTATCAGAGAAAGATTATATGGGAGCCGAACGTGTTTGGGAACTATTTGAGTGTAAGAGTCTTGGAGAATATTCGGGTTCACATTTAAAATCTGATGTCCTACTATTGTGTGATATTTTCGAAAATTTTAGACGGATTTGTTTAGATACATATAAGATGGAGCCAGCTCAATATTATACTGCACCTGGATTATCTTGGGATGCAATGTTGAAATATACAAATATTGAACTTGAACTACTAAGTGACATTGATATGATAAATTATTTCAAAAAAGGCATCCGTGGGGGTATCAGTCAATGTAGCGATAGGAAGCATATAGCAAATAATAAGTTTCTGCCTGATTTCGATCCCAATGAGCAATCATCATTCATTTCATATTTGGATGCTACAAATTTATATGGACATAATATGTCCCAACCATTACCTACATCTGATTCCATTTGGCTAACTCAGAAGAAATCACAAATTTAGACATTATGGCTGTGGCAGACAATGATCCATATGGATATGTCCTTGAAGTTGACATACATTATCCTCAAGAAGTGCACGATAAACACTCAGACCTCCCTTTTTTGGTAGAAAGCATAGTGCCACCAAATTTCAAAAGCAAGATTCCAAAATCAATTCCAAATTTGAATGATAAGCGAAAGTATGTGGTTCATTATAAAAACTTGAAACAGGCCGTCAATAATGGTTTGATTGTTATGCATACTCATTGTTTCAGTCTTACCTGAAATATCGTTTTAAATTCAATATTTTCCGGTTCGGAAGGCAAAAATTGATAATACCTCCTTTGTCAATGTCAGAATTGTTTTTTTTCCTTATATCATAGTCAACTATCTGTTACACAGCAATCACATTCAATAATAGTTCGGTCAATAAATAATAAATATAATTGTAACATATCTCCCCCTTAGTAATTGTCCTCTCCATGAACAATTACTCGAATTCTTCTAATCTTCCTTGTCCTTCTTTCCTCTCATATCTAGTATACAGAGTCTGGAAACAGGTCGTCGTAGTTGACTTCCATTTGCCATGGTGACGTCTACAACTCTGGTTTTCCCATCTCTTGCTGGATAAAGTTCAGTTATTTTCCCTTTCATCCAAACATTTCTAGGGCCAGTTGGGTCGACGATTAGAACTATGTCCCCAATTTTGACGGATCTTTGATCCTCATGAATATTGGTACGATTGATTAGAAATGGCAAATACTCCTTGGTCCATCTCAACCAGAATGAGTCGACGATCTTCTGGGCAGCATTCCATTTGGATAAGAGATCAATATTTTTGACATCCGTGTTTGTACATGGCAAAACAGTGTATGACTGCCCTATGAGGAAATGATTCGGTGTCAAGGCTTCTTCGTCATGAGGGTCTACAGGTACATGAGTCAGTGGTCTTGAATTAAGTATGTTCTCTACTTCCGTAAAAACTGTCCTAAGAACATACTCTTGCGGGTATTCGGTTTTCAACACTTCCTCGATGTTTTTCTCAACAGATTGGATAAGTCTCTCCCAGCATCCTCCCATGTTTGGTGCGTATGCAGCATTCCAAAACCATCTTATAGATTTTAAGGAACAAAATTTCATAATTTCTGATTGGTTCAGCTTCTCAAGATTCTCAGAAAGTTCTCGTTCAGCTCCTTTGAAACAAGTCCCATTATCACTATAGACTTCTTCTGGAAATCCTTGCCTACATCCAAATTGTCGAAAGGTATGAATAAAACCATATGTGCTCCAATCGTTGGCAATTTTTAAATGGATTGCTCTGGTTACCATGCATATAACACCCCAACTCTTGATATGACTTCTTTTAACCTCGATTGGTCCAAAATAATCCACACCCGTTTTCACGAAAGGTCTAATAGTCGGCTCTAACCGACAAGTCGGAAGTTGTCCCATTATAGGAATCTTTGGCAGTGACTTGCGATTTTTACACTTCTGATAATTTTCCCAACATTTTCGTACAGCTTGTCTCATGCGGAGAATCCAAAATTTGTGACGTAAGTTATTGATAGCAATTTTCTGTCCATGATGAATAACTTCCTCGTGGTGAAACAGTATGATCAATTTTGTTATCTCATGTTTTGGGTCCAAAATTATAGGATGTTTCATGTTTTCATTGAGTATTGTTGAATTTTTCAATCTTCATCCCAGTCGTATCAGTTTCTCTTCTGTGTCATAGAAACAATTAAACATGTACAACCTACTCGATACTGGAATATTCAGATTTTTCGATAAAGTGATTCTTCTTGTCCGAATGAATCCTCTTGAATTTATCGTAGAAGTAAATTTTCTGCTTCTTTTATTCCTTCCACATCAAGTTCCCCATATGTGTTTTGAGTTCTTCTGCAATTCTTGATGAATCTCTTCATCTATGCAGTAGTTCTCAAAAGCCTTTGCCATTTGGAAAATCTTCATGGTTCTGGTATTTCTAAGAGTTCCCTAGTAACGTTGACAAAAACAAAATCTGTCTTTTCTTCTGTGTCATTCACATCTACAGAAGAATTTTGGAAATTGTCTTTTGGCCAACATTCAGGTGATTTCGAAAGAAATGAAGGTCCATTAATCCATTCACTATGTGAGGAAAATTCTATTTTCTCGGAATATTTTGTAGCTTTATCTGCCACATTTTCGTTGGATCCAACAAATTTCCATTCACAAGTATTTGTTAACTCCTGAATTTCTCCCAGTCGTTGAGCCACGAATACTTTGAAGCGACATGCTTCTGAACGGATCCAATATAAAACAGTCTTGGAGTCAGTCCAGTAAAATATTTGATTTATCGTCAGTATCAAATTATTTTTCGAAAAGTATCCTAGTCTTACCCCTTTGAGGGCAGCTTGGAGTTCAAGTCTCGGTATTGATGTCGGTTTTAGAGGGGCAACTCTGGTTTTGGCATTCAAAAAACGAATTTTCACATTATTCCTATATTTCCATCGAAGATAGGCAACACAGGCATATGCTTTTTCAGATGCGTCGCAGAAAATGTGAAGTTGAATTATAATGTCTCTCCTATTCATTGTGCAGTACTGTCTTGGAATTTCGAACTCAGATATTTCACAATATTTGTGATCCAAATTTCCCATATTTTGTTCAGTGTGTCAGTTACTTCATCGTCCCATCTTATTTTACTTCTCCAAAGATCCTGTAGAATAATTCTGCCCTGTATCATGAAATGTGCCAAAAATCCAAGTGAGTCAAATATAGACATTACAACTTTCAGAATATCTCTTTTGGTTGGTCTTTTCGTATTGTTCATAATGTCTTTGTCGATTTTGCTGAATTTAGTTTTGAAACAGAAAATATCTTATACTGGAATCCACCAAACCCCTAAAATTCTTTCGGTTGATGTGTCGTGGTTATTTTCCAAACATTTTATTGTGTCCGCCACTAAATGTTGGTCTATATTTTGAAAAACATTCTGTACATTAGATATCCAGTTGCAGATGGTGAATCCACCCTGTTTATGTACATGAATGACATAGCTTATTGACTTTTCTGCCTCCTGTTCCGTATCTGCTGTTCCAAGGTAGTCATCCATATAATGGTGGTCAATAATAGCCTTGGCTGCGTCAGGATACTCTTCGGCGAAATCACGCCCATTTTTATTTTTTGCTTCTTGAGCTAAACACGGTCCACATGTTGATCCAAAAAAGACTACGTTTATGTCGTAAACGTCAGGTTGTCGTTGCCTATCCATTCCTCGGAATAATATTCGTTGTGCTGAACGATCATCTTTTCTTACACCTACTTGTAAGAACATCTCCTTGATATCTGCAGTGAAGGCTATATTCTTGATACGGAAATTCAGTATGATGGTGTGTAGGGAATTATACAAATCAGGACCAGTCAATAGACAATCGTTCAAACTTAAACCATTTGATTTCGCTGAGGCGTCGAAAACAATCCGCAGTTTATTCGGTTTATTAATATTAATTATGCCAAAATGAGGTAAATACCATAATTTTTGACAAGGTTTCTCAACTTCATCCGTTGTCAGTTTCGTGATATAACCCTTTCTCTCCATGTCTAACATTTTCTCACAATACATTTTTCCATAACTCACATTTTTATCCATTTTCCTTTCAGTACACCTCAGTCTCCTCAAAGCATTCTCTCTACTCTCATGCAATATGAAATCGAAATTTTTCCATAAAAGACCAGTTTAAAATTTTCCATTCGTTCTTACCATCGTAGAGTCTAGAATCTTTTAGCTCTTACATCCTCTCTGGACATAACCCTAGTCTGATTGTCAAATGAGTCCAATTTCCATTGTTCTTCAACTAGTTCATGTAAAATATCCAAATCATCTTTTAATTTAGAGTCTATGTGGCATACCGAGTGTCTATAGCTACCCTCATGGGGCATGTTGCAATTACCATGGAGAACCCATCCAAGTAACGTTTTGCTCATTGCTGGACCATTTCAATACCCATTGATAACCTGTCGGCTAACCAATAGGGGCCAATTGTCCTGTCCAATCAAAATTTTCGGTTCAGCTTGAGTCATAGATGTCGTTTTATTGTCGATATAGGGATATTTTCGTGAGATGTCTTCAATATTTATGGTCTGTCGAGGTAGGGAAAGTCCTTTTATTGTCCTGACGTGTCGCAAGTAAAAGTTTTATCATTAGTTTCTGCAGAAATCTTGAAACTTACCAATCGAGAATCATCTTGTTCATTTACCTGATTGTTGGTCCACTGTAAACATAACGATTGCTGGGGTCCAATAAGATTTAACTCGTCAGCCAAATATTGATGAATCAAAGTCACAGTGGATGCATCGTCCAATAGCGCTTACGTTCTGATCGATATATTACCATTAGAAATAACAACCGGTACTATTTTCAATAAAACTCTTTTATCCGTCATTATATGGCAGTTTTTTTCAACTGAGTGATCTTCCAAAGCAGATGGACTCTGTTCAGTTACTTCAATTTTTTTATGATGTGAAAGTTCATGATGCGGTTCTTGACAATTATCTATGCCACAAATTTTACGCTTTTTACATTCTCTAATGCCGTGATATGGCAATAGACATAAAAAACAGAATTTATTGGAAGTAATGAATGACCATCTTTCGTCAACAGACAAATCTTTGAATTTGGAGCAAACACTCAAGTGGTGAATTTTATTTGCGCAACATATACAGTTTTTATTCATACCTCTGGTGGTCAAGGTTACTTCCTTTTTGAAATTTCGTACTTTCGACTTTTCGCTGTCAGATTTAATCTCAAACTGGGGTATTTGAAGCTGACAAGCAGCATTTGATTTCACTTCAAGCCATGAACTGAATTCAATGAGTTTGCATGTATATTCTGGAATTGCAGAAAAGAGAATTTATAGGATGTTGGCAGTTTATCTAACAATTCGCGCAATAATATAGGATTTCGCAAATGATCCATATCACCAAGAACTCCAATGGTGGCCACAGGATTCCTTACTTCATCTGAGAAATTTATGAGCATTTCAAGTCTCTTTTACGATTGGTGCCTCCTTTACTTTATCTAATAGTACAAAAATAATATGTTCAGAACGCCCAAAACGATTTTCTAAGAGACCAATCACCTTATCTACATTTTGTGGTGATATCAGCAAAGATTGAACAATTTTTTTCGCGTTCGCTTTCAAACATTTCTGTAACCTACATTGGTTTTCTTCATTGGAAAACCCACAAAGAGTTGTCGAATCCTTGAATTGAAAAATAAAATTTGGCCATTCAGTTAGGTCCCCACTGAATATAGGTAGATCCTTAGGAATTGATTGTCGCGTTAATCTCTTTGTTAGATTTGGATTACCTGCCTGACGCATATCAAAATCATTTCCATATTTAATTGGATGTATTTCTTGATTAGAATAGTGTGCATCACATACCTTAGAACATTTCTCACGCGAGTACGTACTGGGATTTTGATCACCATTCCATGGATTTTTTCCTGCTACCCATTTCTCAATATTTGGTGCCTCACTTACCACTGACTCACTCCTAACCGACCTACTTATTTCCTCATCAGATTCCTCTCCTTCAATTTTGGCCATTTTCAGTGCAAATTGTAAGTCCAACATTTCCTGTTGTTTTTTCAACATCTTCTGTTCCAATTCTACCTTCTTAATCTTCATTTCCATTTCTATTTGTCTTCTGCTCGAAACTTTCTGCTTTTTGTTTTCTCAGAATTTGACTTCTTCGAACTATTTTTTTTTTCGGGCGCAGTCCTCCTGCTGTCTGCATTCAAGGATACCATGGAACCGTCATGATTTTTTTCCTTATTCTCGGATCTTTTGGAAGCTGCCTCCCGCTTTTCTCCTTTGGAAATATTCGATGTATCTCCTCTTTTTTCTACCAGTCGTTGGCTTCGTCTTATTCCACTCGCACGGTTGATATTTGTATTCCAAAGTGCTAGATTCGATAGTAGCGAGGAAGGACCAGATGTTTCAGTCTCACCTGAAATATCGTTTTAAATTCAATATTTTCCGGTTCGAAAGGACCAGATGTTTCAGTCTAAACTGAAATATCGTTTTTAATTCAATATTTTCCGGTTCGAAAGGCAAAAATTGATAATACCTTTTTTGTCAATGTCAGAGTTGTTTTTTTTTCTTTATATCATAGTCAACTATCTGTAACACAGCAATAACATTCAATTATAGTTCGGTCGATGAATGATAAATATAACTGTAACACTCATAGAATCCTAAGATTCAAGCAGTCATGTTGGATGAAGCCTTACATCGATCTCAACACTCAAATGCGTAATGGATCTAATAATAAGTCTGAGAAAGATTCCTATAAGTTGATGAACAATGCAGTTTATGGCAAAACGATGGGAAACGTTGACAATAGGATCGATGTGAGGCTTGTTACACATTGGCAGAATGCTCATAGGAGTATGGGAGCAGGCGCTCTGATTGCACGACCAAACTTCAAAAGTTGCACAATTTTCAGTGAAAATTTCGTTGCTTTTCAAATAGGTAAAGTGAAAGTGTATTATGACAAACCACTGTATTTGGGATTCTATATTTTGGAATTATCCAAGACTGTAATGTACGATTTTTACTATGGATGTATAAAGAAAGAATTCGGCCAGGATGCTTATCTGCTCTACACTGACACAGATTCTCTAATTTTAAAAGTAAATACCGACAATTTTTATGAGTTAATCAGCACCAATATAAATAGATTTGACACATCTAATTACATTGAACATAATAAATTCGGCATACCTGTAACAAATTCAGTCTTGGGTGATTTGAAAGATGAGTTTCCCAATGATCCAATAATTAGTTTTTATGGTACAGGTGCTAAAGCATACTATGTACAATCTCTTGCAACAGAAGTGAAGAGAGCCAAAGGGGTGAAGAGATCTGTGATAAAGAATCAATTGACATTGGAGGATTACAAGAAAATAGTTGAGAATGGTGGTAATATTTTTAGGAAGATGAACTCTTTCAGAAGCATCTCACATGATATGTATACGGAATTGAGAAATAAAGTACACTATCATATGATGATAATAAAAGATTCATAATTCCCAATACAACACAAACCCTCCCTTGAGGTCACAATGACATTGAGTTCTATCAGTGCGATCCCAATGAAACTATTCGTATATGTAGTAATATAGTTGAATCTCTTTCTCAAGAATATGGCATGAATTCTGAAAGTAGATTGGATTATTTGATCACTTTGTTGAATGCTGAAATAAATGAATTCACAATACTCAAATTAGCTGGAGAATTTATATTCGAATAGTCAAAATGATGAATAGATAAGTATATATTATTGACATTGATTCAACGCTCATACGAAGTGTATAGTTAACAAATAAAATTGATGATGCACACTATTGTGTTTTATTGCAATATTTTACCCTACGTAAACATGAATATCAGACACAAGACCGCAGTCTTGGTGCCGCGAAACCGCGGAACAGCGAAACCGCGGAACCGCGGAACCGCAAAACCGCGAAATCCCGTATGAAACCCCAAGGTTTTTTACATGGGGTAAAAAACTGCGGTCTAAAAAATAACAAGACCGCGGAGCGGTCTTGGCGCCGCTTAGCAGCGCGTTTTTAGACCGTATCGTATCGACCGTACCGTACCGTTGGAATATGCTCTAACTCTGGGTGGGAACTTTGTAAACATTCATTGGCATTGTATTAGACCAGATTAAAGTGGGCTAATGTATGATATAGGAAATCTCACTATTTGGGTTTCGATAAGATTTGTAGCTGGAGAGTAAAAAATAGATTATGTGATATGAGAATTGCAATATGATATGAAAATCAAAGGACTCAATGAAGTAGAGGGTGGGGCCCCAACTTCAGGATGTACCCTCCAATATCTACTTCAATAAGTCAGGGAATCGTCACATTTCAAAATTATCAATTTAACATCATTCAAATTTATTTCTGAAATTTATCACATATATCACGATGTGCCCTAAAGAATTCTTTGAATTGTTGAAGAACTAGCACTTTCGTCTGATATTCAGATTCATTCTTTTCCAGCTCTACAATTCGTTCCTTCTCTTCGCAAGCTCGTCGACCGAGTTCGTTAGACGCAATGATCAGTTCATCATGTATTGATCTCCTTTGGATCAATTCATTATGATCAACAGATGACATTGCGATACCTTGCTCCATCTCATGCATCATCTATCGCAACTGTTGACCAGGGATAGATAAATAGTCAACCATTAAAGAGGATGATGGATTAGACTCACTACGATTTCTATCACCCTCACTTCTGGGAGGTATCACCATTGAAGGTCCTGCCATAAGTCCAACATTATTCGGAACAGAAGATTTTTTCGGTTCGACAACCATAGAGCGAGCCCGAATCGGTGTTGCAGTGGCTTGTTAGATGGTATGTTCAGGTAATACATTACACACCCTCCTATACAAGGTGGGCCGTGGAGTAGGATGGATTTCATCTCTATACTTCTGTATTACTGATTTTTCGGCAGACCCCTTTCACTTTGGGGGTGCCTTCGCCTTCACCTGCTTCGTGGCATGTCGCTTCTCTGCTGGAGGTCGATCGACGAAATCTTCTCCTGAATCCCGTCATGAACGTTTTGTAGTAACCTTCACTGGTGCAGTACCATCCTAAATTGACACGGGTGATAAAACTCTGGGAAGTGGCCTTGGGGCAAATCGTGTTATATCAAAGGAATCATTGGGAACAATACCCTGCTCATGAGATGGTCCTGCCACACCATCCTTGGGAATATCTCGTTCAGGTCGAGCTGCAGCCAATATATTCACAAGAGTCAGTGAAGCAGCAACATCCTGAGATCGGGTGAAATTCTGAAAATCTGAAAAAAAACTGAAAATGTTAGATCGATACCAGCGAGCAGAGTCGAAGGAATGATTGTTTCGATCCAGCACTCATAGTTTTATGCCTTTTCCCCACTCCTTGAGAGGAGGAGTCCATGTAAAGCGCATGCGCTGGCAATATGCAGGATGGCTGATGTTTACACCCCTTAGGCGAGTGGATGTCTTGGGCAGGGGGTATGGAAGTTATTTCTACGACTCATCTTCATGTTTCGGTATCATGTTTCTTGGAGTGGGATTGAGACCAAAATCATATAAATTGAATCCTGCAACGGTAGGACTTCATTCAAAAACTTGTATCTTGTTTAGAATTATCGAAATGTGTTTCAAACGTGCCGTTGAAGAAGTTGTCAACATGATGGAAGAATTCAATATTCAAGACGAAGCAGGCTTCATGGAAGAAGAAGTAGAAGCAGAAGCTGCAGGTGAAGCAGATGCAGCAGAGGCAGAACCAGCAGCAGCAGTGGAGGCCGTCAACGATGAGGGAGCATTGGATGACGCTGCTCCAAACGAAGATGAAAATTTGATTGCCGATGATGAGGGGCTGGTGATGACATCTTCGACGACCTGGATGAGGTGTTGTCCAGAGGCAGAGAAATAAATACCTCTTCAGTCGCCCACCAGGATGATCTGTGTCAATTACAGTATAACCGAGGTGATGACGAGGAATGGGGTGCGAAATATGTTTTCTCTGCTTCTCGACATTTAGCGGCATGGTCAATTTCCATCAACGGTGTTGGGCATTTGATATGCACGTGAGAAGGAAGTTGGGTGATATCGAATCAAAATTTTGTGCCTGCTGTAAAGATCCATTGTTTCGAGTGAAATTGGCAGAAATATGATGCTATTGCAATAGCTAGTTTCATTTGGAATAATGGATCGTAAATGAACCTTTCTGTGTACTTTCAATCCCTATTCCAGACTTGCCAAACGAAGTCGTGAATTCAACACAATGTATTCAACTGTTGACAGAAGAGGAGACTTTGACTAACGATGCGAGCCCATATTGTTCAACTTGTGGAATGAAAAGGGAATTCAAGAAGATGATTCGTATACAAACATTTCCAAAAATTTGAGTTATACATTTAAAACGTGTTTCTTCGACTGATGGCAGTAAATTGGACAATGTGATTAATTTTCCCATACAAAATTTGAATTTGGACCAATATTCTGCTCGTGATGGAATGAATACTCTTTATAATATCTACGCCATATCTAATCATAGCGGCAGCATTTCCAATGGATACTATACTGCATATTGCAAACACCCTTATCCTAATTGTTGGCACCTCTTCGATAACTGCCGTGTATTTTCCAAGATTGATTCTCCCAGCTCCCAGGGAGCACGTGTCCTTGTCTATGAAAAAGTTGATGATCTGATTTCTGATGGTGTTTTCTGGGTTTTTCTGGGTTTTCCTCCAACTGACACAGCAAAGGCGCCATCACTTCGAGTCCCGGGCTTCAATCAAGATTTTCATCCTGATATTATTTTATATTCAAAACTTTGATTTTGTATTTTTTAATTCTGAATGAAGTTTTTCTTAAATATATTGTATATTTTTTTTAATATTAATTTATTTTGATGTTGACTTTTTTGAATAAATTACCTTTCCTAATAACAGTCCTATAATTTCTTCTACTTCCAAACAATAAACATTTCTGCATATGGTGAAATTGGTCTTGATACAAAAAAAAAAATCTGAGCTCGAATTAATTTCCTCTTGCAAATAGATCAATGTTGAAACAAAATAAAATCCAGTGAACTCTCATTTAGTCTACACATAAAATATTCACAACTGAATAGTGAGACTTGGACTTTTTGAAACTCGAAATGATCGATCACATTCCTACTCCGCGCATTACCCCCACTCCTGACATATCCCCTCCACTCCTCTGAATAATATGAATACAATCACACGTCCATCATTCCCTCCCTTCTGATCATCATGTCAGACGTAACCAAAGCCGCTGCTGATTCCAGTAGTTATGTGTTGGAACGTGGTGATTCACCACCACCAAGTTTGTTGGAGCCGTCAGCAGATGATGGCCCCATCCAAGGAGAAGAGGTCAGTTCAACCAGCAGAGGACCGCCAGCAGCAGCAGGTTATGAGTCGGACTCATCATCTTCATCGTCGTCAAGTGCACGAACATTCTATGGGGATGACAACTGGTGGTTTAGCGATGTGGAAGGTATGGACGAAGGCCATGTTTGCGATGACTATTGCGATTGTGTTAGTCATAAGGAGAGGGATATAATGGACCAGGATGAGTGGTGGAACTTAATGCACATACGCAGACCGGATGCAGACGGCCGGCAGTGCAACAGTGGTGGACGATGTGAGTGGCGACGAGATGATGATGTCATCGTAATAGACGATGATGATGGTGTCATCGTGATAGACGATGATGATCATGATGTCATCATGATCGACGATTGAGGGTAGACTTTTTATATTGGGGTGTACATTCTCACGGGTAGGTACACACAGGATGGTGCGAGGTTGGGGAGCCATCCACAGGGGGAGCGCGCATGGCGCCACCCTCCAGTTCATCAAAAATGGATTATTAATGTTATTTAATAATACAACAGCTATACATCAGAATGATGAAAGTTGAAGAACATCGGTTCGCGCACAATGATATATGACAAATTTTAATATTTTTTTCCAAATATTCAATATCACTTGGGAAACGAGAACATAATGTTATAAGGTTGAGAATAAACAAAAAATAATATCAAGTGAAATCACATCCAGTCTTCACATACAATATTCTTAAATTACTGATGGAAATAAGTCTATTTGAAATTTGAATGATCGACTACATTCTTACTCCGCGCTTTACTTCCACTCCTGACATATCCCCTCCACTCCTCTGGATGATATAAATAGAATCACACGTCGATCATTTCCTCACTTCTGGACATCATGTCAGAAGTAACCAAAGCCGTTGCCGATTCCACTAGTGATGTGTTGGAACGTGGTGATTCACCACAACCAAGTTCATTGGAGTTGCCAGCTGGTGATGGCTCCATTCAAGTGAACGAAGTGAGCTCTTCTTCTGACCAATCATATGAGTCAGATTCAGACTCGGACTCATCCACTTCGTCTTCTGACGAATCTGATGATTCTGACGATTCGGATGCAACCGTGCGATTAAAATTGTGGTTGTGTTAATGACGTCGTATTCTTAGACGAGTTAGATGATTATTTGTGAGGGGTGAACTAGATTTAGTGTAATT